>CAUYTI010067718.1:0-34819 GCA_963575145.1 Galago senegalensis
GCAACCAAAAAATAGCTGGGCATTGTGGCGGGTGCCTATAGTCCCAGCTACTTGGGAGGCTGAGGCAGGAGACTCGCTTAAGCCCAGGAGTTGGAGGTTGCTGTGAGCTGTGATGCCACAGCACTCTACCCAGGGGGACAGCTTGAGGCTCTGTCTCAAAAAAAAAAAAAAAAAAAGAAAGAAAGAAACTGGTCCCTGGTGCCAAAAAGGCTTCAGAGCACTCATAGATTGCTTCAGCTAGGTTTATCTAAGCCAAGGCCACCTGATTAAATTTGGTCAGAACGGCAACCTCATTTTTTATGCCAGAACACATGCTATTACTTTCTCTGGCAATATTTATTAGAAAAGATTGGACAGTATGTGTATGTTGGGTAGGTAATGACACTATTCTAATGTCCAAATATAATTCATTGTTTAATTTTGTTCAAATGATTAAGTGCTAGCAGTATAAAAATCTCCCCTTTCAAATTATTTACTGTCCTTGATGGTACTCATACATTTCCTCCCTTGTTTTAAAGAAGAATGATTTTTTCCTTCAGAATGACTTTGGGCATGTTTTAAGTCCTGATATGTTCACAACATAATGTGATAGTTGGCTTTGTTGGGGGTTCTCCTGACCTCCCCATGTTTGGAGATTTGTTGGAAGGACTCACAGGACTTGGTGTGTGGTTGTATTCATGGCTGAGATTTATTACTGTAACGTAAGTAAGGATGTATATCCAGAGAGTAAGAGGAAAAGACAGCAGGGCCTGGACTTCCCTTAGACTTTCTCTTTCCTATGAGGGGTTACAGAGAGTGCACTCTGTTGTCAATGAAAATACAGCAACATATATATATGATATTTCTGCCCAGGGGAATTCGTTAAAGGCTCAGTACTCACGGCTTTATTTTGGGGGGCTTGAGGGCTTGAGTAGGTTTCCTTGTGTCGTTATCCTCTATTTAGCATGTTCTAAAATTCCACAATCCCTTGAAGGAAAACAGGTATTCTGCATAAACCACATTGGATAGTCCAGCCTCAGTGAGCCACTATCTACTGGTGAATGGTAGGAACCCTCCCAAAATCCAAGTGTCTAGACACTAGCCAAGAGTCAGCCTTCCAAGCATGACTTTCTAAGGATAGCATTCTCAGGCCTTCCATGTTAGCACTTTATGCACAGTGGATAGTAAGGAGCTTGATTTTGGTCTCATTAAGTGTGAAGGCTTCCAGGACTTGCAGTTGGAGTAGTCTAGTAAGGAGTTGGCAGCATGAATCTGGAACATGTGATATCACAAAATTTTGTAGTCTTTAATCGTGGGAATAGTGGAGAGAACTTAGGGAGGGCATGTAAATACAGAAGGAAATTCAGGAAATAGATGGAAGCATTAACCTTAGAAATAAAGAGATTATTTTTTTTCTTGTGAGATGATAGGTAGTAATGTTATTTAAAATGCATATGTGTGTGTACACATTTGTGTGTGTATGTACATAAAGGTATACATTGAAGGTAGATGAGAAGAAAGTGGGTGGTGTTGGCATCCTGTTGTGTTTTCTTTTGTTTTTGTTTTTAAGCAGGAGGCACAGTGTCATCAAATGAGAGGGGTATAGATTGTGAGCCTTGAGGAGAAGGATGAAGGTGGGGTTCTAGAGCATTTAACTTGTGTTCCCATGCCTTAGTTCCTTAGTTCCCATGCCTTCCAACTTTAAAAGTCAGACTTTAGTAGAACAAAAGATAATCAAGTCTGTGCTATATTAAGTTATGATTATTTATAATAGAGTTTTTAATTTTCTAAAAAGAAAAAAAGACTTTAGTCTCCCTTCTCATAATTCATATCCCCTCAGGAAATAAGCCTCTGGAGTTTCAAAAGCTCCATTATTTCCTGCCATTGAATTCTACTTTTTTTTTTGAGACAGAGCCTCAAGCTGTTGCCCTGGGTAGACTGCTGTAGCACCACAGCTCATAGCAACCTCCAACTCCTGGGTTTTTAAACGATTCTCCTGCCTCCGCCTCCCAAGTAGCTGGAACTGCAGGCACCTGCCACAAGGCCTGGCTATTTTTTTTTTTTTTTTTTTTTTTTTTGGTTGAAGCTGTCGGGCTGGATTTGAACCTGCCAGCTCAGGTGTACGTGGCTGGCGCCTTAGCCACTTGAGCCACAGGTGCTGAGCCGAATTCTACTTCTTTTTGTAAAGTGTTGTAGCCTGAATGTGGAGGCAGAGGGCTTTGTTAGATGTTCAGGGGTTTTTATGGTTGACTGTTTTGTTCTAGTTTTAGATTTGCCTTTTACGGAATATGAAAAAGAAGTAAAAAATGATAAATTTATGTTTTAGGTATACAAATAATAGTTTTTCTTCATGAAGTCATTTATAACATAATCTGGATGGTTTCATTTTATTAAGAGTTGTGAAATCTAGAAGAAAAAAACTTTGCTAACCTGACCTGTTTTCTTCTTTTTCCCCCCTTTAAAAAAAATTATAGCAAAAGTCTGGAGAAAAGCCTGTGCCAGGTATGATTCATCTGATATTCCTGTAAAACTTGAAATAAGACCAAACAGTCTATAACTCAGTGACAACATTAACATGTGACATGACCTATGGTCATTTTGCCCTGGACTCCCTCATTGTAGTTTCTCACTCTTAAACTCTGAGATCTGCTGAATTGTCAACAGGTGGTGCCTTTGTGGTAGTGATCTTGGTATTTAAAAGATGAATAGGAGTGGAGAGAGTAGGTATTGAGATGTGAAGAAGCCGATTTTTGGTTTAGATCTTGATGTGAAAAGAGATCATCTGTTACATCAACGAAAACAATTACTGAACTCTCTGTATAACTGGGTTAGAATAATTGTGTATTTTGGTTATACATAGTGTCTTATTTAAATGCCATGTCTAGTATCAGTGATTTCCTTAAGTTATCAGGTTGTTAGATTTGTAACTGGGTTCTTGTATACATTTGCCTGGGGAAATAGCTAAATTTAGAACTTGAGAGTAGCAGTTAAAAATGAATTTGAAAGAGCAAACCATTTGTGTTAAACCATTGTTCCCTCATCTCCTGCCAAAAAAATCTGCTTTCGATGTCCAGTGGATCAGACAAAGAAGGAGACAGAACCTATACCAGAAACAATAAAATCTGAGGAGAAGGAGACCACAAAGAATGTCCAACAGACAGTGAACGTTAAAGGCCCCCCTGAGAAACGGATGAGACTTCAGTGAGGATTGGACAAAAGAGAAGCCTGCAGGATCCCTCACCTCAGTTATTATTCCTCAGAACTGTGGTGCACTCGTGAGCTTTCAAGTACTTTGTCACAGACCTCTCCTTTGTATGAAATATGCTTGTTCTTTAAGAAATGGCATTATTCCCATCATGCTTTTTACATGAATATTTCTTAGGTATCCTTTGTAACCTTTCCTCTATTGGACTTCAGCAGCCTATCCACTCATGTTATATGTTTAAAAACAAAATAAAGGTATTTCTACATATTGCTTTAACTTTTTCCCCTTATTGCTTTCTCTGAAATTTTTCACATGCACTCTGAAGCCAGAATATTAATATTAAAGTAGTAACTGAGCATATTTTCTTTTATTAGTTACATACTTTTCAGTATTAAAAATAGTAACTGACATTTTTTAAGAAGGAAAAACTTCACTTCCCAATACCATCATCCTACAAACGCTGTAACAGTATCATCGATTTTCTTTTAGTCCTTTTTTTGTTTGTAGATACTTTTAAAACCATAGTTCATAATTATTTTGTTAGTTTTGTCATATTCTGTCTGTTGTAAGGTTTTTCCCATGTTCACTTAGTTTTTGTAGACCATCTCTTTTAGTGACTGAATAATTCCTGTGTCTGTTTTCTTTGAATTCTTTCTGTTATATTTTTATTTTTTTATTCTGATGTAATTTTAGGTATACAGAAAAGCTGTAAGATAGTACAAAGAATTCCTATGTAGACCTTTTACCCTAATTCCCTGTATATCAGTGTTTCTTCTGTGTGTTTTACTCTTTGTTCTCTTTCTCCCAGTCTCTAACTCTTGCCATCCGTTGCCTGCTTGTACCTGTGCATTCTCTCAGTATGGTAATAGTACACACACTGTCCTCTTTTAGTTTTGTTCTGAGAGTCAGCTGCAGTCATGATTCCGTCTCCCTAAGTATTTAATTGTGCATTTCCTAAAACCAGGCATTCTCCTACATGGCCACAGAACAATTATCAAAATGAAACCAGGATGATACTATTTGTTATCTAATCTGTAGATCTTATTCATATCTCACCATGAGTGCCAATAATTTCTTTTGTAGCAAAAGATAATCCTGAATTATGGGTTGGATTTAGTTGTCTTGTCTCTTTAGTTTCCTTTTTTTTTTTGAGACAGAGTCTCAAGCTGTCCTCTTGGGTAGAGTGCCATGGCCTCATAGCTCACAGCAACCTCAAACTCTTGGGCTTACTTAGCCACAACACCCGGCTATTTTTTTCTTTTTTTTTTTTAATGCAGTTGTCATTGTTTCAGCTGGGCTGGGCCGGGCTGGGTTCCAACCTGCCAGCCTTGGTGTATGGGCCAGCGCCCTGCCCATTGAGTTATGGGCGCCATCCTCTTCATTCTCTTTTAATCTGGAACAGTTCTTTAATATTCTTTATTTTTCATTATGTTGATATTTGAAGAGCTCAGGCTGTTTGTTTTGTTGAATGTCTCTTGATTTGCGTTTATTTATTATCAAACTTCACCTCGTAGATTTTTCTCAGGAATGCCGTAGAAAAGATGTTTATGGAGACACTTGTGAATTTGCCTCACTTCTGCTGTTCATATTGATCACTTAATTAAGGTAGTATCTCTGAGGTTACCCCACTGTAAAGTTATTTTTTCTTTTGTAAGTGATGAGTGTCTTCTGGGGAGCTATTTTGAGGCTCTGTGAGGAGCCTTTATTCCTCACACTTTGACCCACTAATCTCCATTGATAATATTTGACTGAATCGTATATTACTGTGATGGTTGCAAAATGAAGATTTTCTAATTCCATTAGTCTTTCTGTAATTTTTATTTGGCTTTTTCCTGTCAAGAGCTTTTATTTCTGCCCTACTTATTTGTGTCATTATGGACTCCTGAATTCTTACTTTTTTCCGTGGTTTATATTTCTGTACTATTATTTTGTATATTGGTGCTGAAGTTGTCCTGGACTGAGTCAGTGATAGTCTCTTCAAGCTGACTCCTGTGTTCTTTTTTGTGACTTCATCATTCATTGCTTTCTTTGTGCTTTAGTACAATAAGGCATTACAGGTTCATCTCAACCCCAGAATCAGCCACTTCTTTAAGGATCCCTGTTCCTTTTAGGGAATAGTTTTTCCCAGTTCATTTCATTGGCTTCTTTTGCTCAATATTGTGCTTACGGGTTTATCAGAGTTATGTGTTATTGTAGTTATTTTAATTTCTGTGCAGTATTCTATTGCATAAGTATACTATGTATTACAATTTTTGAATCCATTCTAATGGTGATGGACATTTGGATTATTTATAGTTTGGAGCTATTATTAAAAATTGATTTTATGAATATTATATTTTTATGTACTTCTAATATGAAATTGTATGAATATTCTAACGTTGTGAATATTATAGTACTTTTTGGTGTATATTATAGGCTGAATTATATACTCCCTGTCATCCAAAAGAAACATAGTAGTCCCAATCCTCAGTACCTCAGAATGTGACCTTATTTGGAAATAGGGTCATTGCAGATGTTACTAAGATGATGCCATGCCAAATTAGAGTGGGCCCCTTATTTGATATGCTGGTATCTTTATAAAAAGAAAGCCATGTGAAGAGATGAAGGGTGAATGCCATATAGAGATGGAAGAGTGGTGTGATGCATCTATATCAGGGAATGCCAGAGATTGCCAGCAAATCATCAGATTCTGGAAGGCATAAGGAAAAACGAAGAGGGATTCCCTTCCTGGTTTCAGAGGAAACATGGCCTTGCTGACACCTTGATTTTGGGCTTCCCATCTCAATGTTTTGAGACAGTAAATATGTTGCTTTAAGTCCCCTAGATTGTTGTACTTTGTTATGGGAGTCCCAGGAAACAAATCCAGTGTATGTATGATCATTCTACTGTTTTGTTCAAATTGCTGGGTCATAAACATGTCTTTATTCACCTTTGGTTGATGATGTCTAACTCTGTACTAAAGTGCTTGTACCAGTTTATCCTCTAGACAGCAGGATATGATTTCCAGTTATTCCACACCTTTATTGACCCTTAATATTATTAAGGACGAATTTAGTCATGCTTGTGGATGTTTAGTGGTGTCTTATTGAGGCTGCAGTTTACAGTTCTTGGTGACTGATGCTGTTTAGCATCTTTTCATATGATTATTGGCTCTTTGGATATCCATTTTTATGAAGCATGTTCATCTGTTTTGCACATTTTTCTTTTTTTTTCTTTTTTAGGGACATAGCCTCAAGCTGTCCCCCTGGGTAGAGTCCTGTGGCATCACAACTCTCAGCAACCTCCAACTCCTGGGCTCAAGCGAATCTCCTGCCTCCACCTCCCAAGTAGCCTGGACTACAGGCGCCCACCACAACGCCCGGCTATTTTTTGGTTGCAGCCATCATTGCTGCTTGGCGGGCCTGGGCTGGATTCGAACCCACCCACCTTAGGTGTATGTGGCTGGCACCTTAGCCGCTTGAGCCACAGGCGCGGAGCTGCACATTTTTCTTTTCTTTCTTTTTTCTTTCTTTTTTTTTTTTTTTTTTGCAGTTTTTGGCCAGGGCTGGGTTTGAACCCACCACCTCTGGCATATGGGGCCAGCACCCTACTCCTTTGAGCCATAGACACCGCCTCTGTTTTGTACATTTTTATGGAGAATGGTTCATCTTTCTCTTCTAGAGTCATAAGAGTTCTTAATATGTATTTTACAGAAGTCCTTTGTCAGTTGCATGTACTATGTTTAACTGTATTTTGGGAGCCTAACATGGCCCAACATGAACCCTTCCCCTCTCCTCCTCTTCCTTTCCTCCTGAAACAAAGAACACAAAGGACCTAGTTAGCCTGACTCCAGAAGAAATTAGCAGCAAAGGACCCTAACCCACCAAAGCCCTCTGAGCAAGCTGTGGAATTTGCCCACCCCTTATGGCTCCATATAAAAGGTGTCTCTAACTGCCTTGAGGTGCAGATGCCATATTTGCCCTGCCCAGGCAAGTTTCTGTCCATTTCAATAAACCTGGCCTCCACTTCTACTGCTGCCAGTATGGTGCTGAAGACCAGGACAGGTGGTTGGCTGCTGGCCTAACTCACTGCCAGCCTTTCTAGCTATTCCAGTTTCCTCAGAACCTGGTCCTGGTAGCATCTAGACCCACCTCTGTTGACCCACCTGTCAGAATTCTAGAGGATTTTGCCCCAACTGCCATTTAAAGATGAGTAAGGCCCCTAAACATCTTCAAACAGAACCTTTCTTGGCTTGCTCTGGGCCTTTATGTCCTGTCCCCTTTGCTGCTCCTGTTTTATTCACACCTACTGGCGTTTTTTTTTTTTTTTTTTCCTTTCTTTTTTTAGTCCCAGTGCTATGCTCTCTTCTGGGATCTTGGCGACCTCAAATTATTTTGTTTTTTACTTCAGGCCCAGCCCTGTACCCTAGTTGATGTCCCTTGACTTGGGACATCAAGTTTTCTGAGAAAAAATGGGATGCCTGACTTTTCTCAGTCTTTATTTTTTGCTCATCTGTATCCCAGATGAGGTACAGGGAACCTATTTTCCACCCAGGTAGGGGAAGGACATCTGAGACATGGGGGCTGGCCCTTCCACCCCCTCAACAGACACACCAGGGGTGTTTCCTTCTACCCCAATACAAATTGGAAAATGGGACTTTTAATTTTAGTCTGTCTTAAAAGACTTAAATAATTTCCTCCAAAAAACAAACAAAAAAAGGGCACATGGACTCAAATTCCCTATCTTCAGGCCTTTCTCTCCCTGTGTTATTTTGGCCCCCCCCCCCCCCCCCGCCCCATGTAAGTTGTTACTTGAATACTTATCCCTCTGTCTTGCCTGGTCTTCCTGTCTTCTCTCTTCCAGGGATCTTCAAGCTTCTACCCCTCTTCCACCAATCTGTGTTGAAGTGGTCCCTAGTCTGTTCAGATAATATGGAGTAGGGGTGCTTGGCTCCCAGTCAGGGAGTATGCAAGAGCAATCCTCTCCCTGCTCCCTCCCACTAGCTAGGGCAATGAAGCAGAGGCAGCTGCAACAAAGGCGAGCCCACTGGTGGCCTGAGGACCCAGATGGCATCAGTTGTAGCAACTTGAGAATGGGACCCCCTAGGTCCCTTCTGTGCCCACTTGCTGGTGCAATATTGCTGCACAGGCTCCAAGATCAGTCTGGAGATCTGCAGCGGTAGGAGGCCTCTCACAGCTTAGATAGTGGCATCTACAGGGGGTGCATGGAGCCCTAGGGTTCTCCGCTCTTGTCCTTTCTCATTTGTCCCCCCAGGTACCTTCAAATCTTGCCGAGTAGATCAGCACATCACCTTCCCCTTCATTCTGAATGTCTCCTATCACTTTTCTGAGAATTCACAATTCTTTTTTCAAGAAGGCCCATCAGTAGGTTGGCATCTACCTTCAACTTTCACTTCTCAGAGTGCAGCATGCATGGGCTGCTTCTAGTCTGCCATCTTGCCTGCTCTCCTGACATATATTTCTTCTGTTCCTGGTCTTTGAAAGTGTTTATCATGAAATGTTGAATTTTACCAAATGCTTTTTCTGCATCTATTGGGAATGATTTCATTCTGTTAATATATCACATTTACTGATTTGCATATGTTGAATCTTCATTCTCTAGATAAATCCTAAGTAATCATAGTGTATTATCTTTTTGATGTGCTGTTGGGTTCAGTTTGCTAGTGCTTTTTTTTTTCATTGTGTGTGAATTTTTGTGTCTATGTTCATCAGTGTTACTGGCCTGCCTATCTATCTGTCTTTTTTTTTTTTTTTGCATCTTTATCTGCTTTTGGTATCAGGGTAGTGCTAGTCTTGTAGTGCAATTCTTTAAGTTTTTGGAATAATTTGAAGAGAATTTATGTTAGTTATTTTTAGAAAATTTAGTGAATTTTCTAAAATGAAATTTCTAAAATGAAGCCCTCCATTCCTGGATTTTCTTTGTTGATAGAATTTTTCTGAATAAATCTCATTACATATTATTAGTCTGTTTTGGTTTTCTATTCCTTCCTGATTCAGTCTCAGTTGTATGCCTATATGAATTTATCCTTTTATTCTAGGTTTTCTAGTTAGTGATTGTTTTTTCAGGTAGTCTCTGATGATCTTATGTATTTCAGTGTTATTAGCTATAATGTCTCCTTCATTTCTTCTTTTTTTTTGAGACAGAGCCTCAAGCTGTCCCCCTGGGTAGAGTGCTGTGTAATCACAGCTCACAGCAACCTCCAACTCCTGGGTTCAAGCGAGTCTCCTCCCTCAGCCTCCCAAGTAGCTGGGACTACAGGTGCCTGACACAATGCCCAGCTATTTTTTGGTTGCAGCCATCATTGTTGTTTGGTGGGCCCAGGCTGGATTCGAACCTACCACCTTAGGTGTATGTGACTGGTGCCTTAGCCATTTGAGCCACAGGCACTGAGCCGTCTCCTTCATTTCTGATGACTGGGATCTTCTTTCTCTTTTCTTGGTTCATCTAGCAAGTGGTTTATTGATTTTGCTAACTTAAAAAAAAAACAAAACATTTTTTTTCTGAGGTTTGCCCTTCAGAGAAAATAAAAAATTAAAAAAAATTTAAATTTTCAGTTCATTGACCATTTCTATTGTCTTTTTAGTCTCAATTTTCATTCTACTCAGTTCTTTATTATTTCTTTTCTTTCTTTCTTTCTTTCTTTCTTTCTTTTTTTTTTTTTTTTTTTGAGACAGAGTCTCACTATGTCACCCTTGGTAGAGTACCATGGTGTCTTAGCTTATAGCAACCTCAAACTCTTGGGTTTAAGTGATTCTCTTGCCTCAGCCTCCCAAGTAGCTGGGACCACAGGCACCTGCCACAATCCCCAGCTGTTTTTTGGTTGTAGTTGTCATTGTTTAGCAGGTCCAGGCTGGGCATGAACTAGCCAGCCTGCGTGTATGTGGCCTGTGCCCTACCCACTGAGCCATGGGTACTGCCCTATCTTTTTTATTATATTAGTGTTGGGTTTGGTTTCTTTTTGCTTTTCTACTTCCTGGAGGTGCATTGTTAGATAGTTTATTAAATCTTTTTTAAGTCACCATGGGGAAAATGGGAAATTGTAGCTATTGTACTTGTATTTACAAAATATTCTGGACATGTGGCCACCTGCATTTTCTTAACATAGGCATTTATTGCTGTAAACTTCCCTCTTAGCTTTTGCAGTATTTTGTATGTTTTGGTATATTTTGTTTTGTTTTGAGACAGAGTGTCACTTTGTTACCCTTGGTAGAGTGCCATAGCATCATTCCTTACATCAACAGACTCTTGGGCTTGAGCAGTCATTCCTCTTGCTTCAGCTTCCCAAGTAGCTGGGGCTACAGGTGTGTGCCACAATGCCAAGTTAGTTTTTCTAATTTTAGTAGATTGGGGTCTTGCTCTTGCACAGGCTGGTCTTGAACTCCTTTGCTCAAGAAATCCACCCATCTCAGCCTTCCAGAGTGCTAAGATTATAGGCGTGAGCCACCACACTAGGCTGATTCGTTGTTTTGATTTTCTTGTTTCAAAAATTTTTTTAATTTCCTTATTAATTTCTTCTATGATGTGATGGTTATTCAGGAGCATAATGTTTCATTTACATGGGTTTTTATAGTTTCCAGTGATCCTCTATAGGTGGAAGGCCTATAAGTAAGCATTTAAATAGTTCTGTTTTGTAAGAGCAAGTTTGAAGTCTTTTGTGAGTTAGAATGTAGAAAGACTTGGATAGAACTCCCCATGTGACTCAGGACCTTTTGTAGAAATGATTCAGGGCTGAGGCTTGAGGGGGCTGGCCTGCAAGCAGATACCGGTATATCTCAGGAATTGCCAGACTACTCCCTAGGATGGATAACTGCCTCCAGATTGTCTGTTGAAGGTCAAGCATTCATTCAGCTTATTCTCTCAGAACCTTGTTTTATGGTCTTGTTTTCATTATAGGGTTTAAGTATAGTGATAGATAAAGTTAGTGGAATGGTTTTTGGCTAATCAATAGACTCCTTGGCTCTGGGCAGTGCTGGACCTGTGTCAGGACTCTAAAGTCACTTGTTTATTGATTACTCATGTGTACGTGCAGTATGGTCTATATAAGCTTTGGTAGAATAAAGAATTTTGCTGGATTGCCAGAGAGAGCTCCAGCCCCTCATTCTACATTTCTCTGCAGGTCTTATCTCTGCTGCACTGCATCACACACCCCTACACGTGACATTCATGCAACAATCCTGTTGTTATCAATTTCCAATTTTATTTCAAGTGGTCTGACAAGATACTTAATATGAATTTTAAAAATTTTAAAAATTTATTGAGAATTGTCTTGCATCCTAATATGTTCTATTCCAATGAATGTTTCATGTTCTGATGAGAATATGCATATTCAAAAGCTATTGAATAAAATGTTCTCTAAATTAAGTTCAACTGGTCTAATGTGCAGTTTAAATCCAAACGTCTTTTCTTTTTGTTACTTTTCTGTGTATTTCTGTGATTTGTATAATGTTTAAAGTGGGGTGTTAAAATCCCAACTATCATTATATTGGAGTCTATCTCTCCCTTAAGATCTGATAGTTTTTTAAAAATATATTTAGGTGCTCTGGTGTCTGGTCCATATATGTTTAGAATTGTATTTTATTGATGAATTGATTCATTTATCATTATGTTGTATACAATATCATTATGGTAAACTACTTTAAATTGCATACAAGCTTTATGTCCATCCTATACGTTACCTTTTTTACTGTTTTAAACTTATATTTGTTTTATCTTAGTATACCTACTCCTGCTCTATTTTGGTTTCTTTTTGCAAAGGATATTTTTTACATACCTTTATTTTTAGTCTGTGAGTGTCTTTACAGACAAGAGTCTCTTGTCTTAGGCAGCGTATTGTTGGCTCATTTTGAAAAATCTTATTCAGCTAGCCTGTAGCTTTTTAAGTACAACCTTTAATCTGATTACATTCAGAGTTATTATTAATATGTGAGAGCTTATTCTTGTTATCATATTAATTGATTTCTGTTGGTTTTTAATATCTTCTGTTCCGTTCTCTGTTATTATTTATTGTTGTGGTTAGGAGGTAACAGTTCCTCTTACTTGTTTGGGGGACTTTGTTCTACCAATTTAAAAAAAATTATGTGCTTTCATGATAGTAGTTATTGCTCTTTCACTTCTGGATAATTTTGAGAGTTTAGGTCAGAAGCTTAATTGCATAAATTGCCCAATGTCATTAAATGTAGCTCTCCCACTCCTCAGTCCTTGAGGTACTCATAGTCATCATCACATGGTCACTTTGTCCCTTTACATACTTGTGGCAATAGGCCACTTCCTCACAATCAACACTGAGTGGTAATTGAGATAATTGTGATGCCAGTGCATGTCTATCCCCAATTGGATGGGAGCTTAGCAGTGTGTTTAAAGCCATGGACATGTCCAAACCAGTCCCAGATTCTCGTTGTCTTTCTCTCTTGATGTTACTGCTGGTACCAAGTCCTGTATCTGTCAAGTTCCTGTCCAGAAAGGAGAAACCCACCAAGGAAAACTAAGATAGGAAAACTCTGAAAAGGTATTAAAGGTCCAAGAGGATTTAAAGGGGAAACCCTGAGATACATAGAGGTAGGATTCCCAGAAGGAGCTACATCCCTAAGAGAGGGGAAGCGAAGGGAAGAGGTTAGAGGTTGGGTGGGGGGGAATCACCAAAACCTAGATTCTTTTATAATGGGCCTCACAGGTCTGGCCCTGGACTGTAGAGGACAGGGCATTGCTTAGATCAGTGTTATCTCATGGCACACATGAACTTGTAGTTAAATTTCCATGGCACACTTACCTTATATTGATTTTAAAAAGTTAAAGAAAAGAATATACTTCCTGTGCTTTTCAAAAATAATTATCTTTAAAATGTTTTATGGCACACCAGTTGAAAATCACTGGCTTCGATGGTGCTGGTAATTTAGTCAGGAAAGGAGTATTGTGGAACTCATAGCTGGACCTCTTAGGGAGTGATGCAAGAGGTAGTGCTGGTACATTAGGGACTTGGAAAGAGGTCCTCCAAAAGCTATGATTCAGGTCTCAGAAGAATATTGCTCACTTGAGACTGGCATTAAACCTCTTTGTGGTATGGCCTGATAGAGCTGGCAGTGCATCATCTCAAAGAGAAACACTGTCAGGCTCATGTTGGTTGCCCAGAGGACTGGAAGATGTCCTTGGGTGTCTAATTCTCTGATTTGTGAGGAGGGAGCATTGTCCTGCTGGGTCTCATACTTTCTTTCCATGGGGCTTAATGGAGCTGCCTCTAGGAATGTACTATCAACTAAATGTCACTCCTAAAGCAAGGAACCACTGCTGGGGGTATGAAGAGAGTAACAACATGAAAAATAGGAAGTAACAAGTCCCTTGTGCCCTCCTTTTGCCTGTCCATCTAGTACCTGACTTGGTAAAATCTTTAGGAGGCTTACTTATATAGAAATATACAGAATGCTATATCCAGTTTCATAGACAAAATAGAAATTTTAGGTTTAAAGTTCATTAAATAGTTGAGATAGTTGGTGTAAGAACTGTTAGCATTCAGCCCAATTCATAATTGCCAAGTCATAGAAAGAAGCTCAAGTGCCCATTGATCCACTAATGGATTAACAAACTGTAGTATATGTGTACCATGGAATATCATGCAGCTATAAAAAGATGGAGACTTTACCTCTTTTATATTTACATGGATGGAGCTGGAACATAGTCTTCTTAGTAAAGTATCTTGAGAATGGAAGAAAAAGTATCGAGTGTACTCAGTACTATTATAAAACCAATATATTATCACCCACACCTTCATACGAATGATAAAACACAACTATAGCCCAGAATGAAGGAGGGAAGAGGAGGGTTAGGGAAGCGGGGAGGCCAGGTGGAGGGAGCGTAATTGGTAGGACCTCACTTATGGTGCATATTGCAAGGGTACATGTCAAATCTATTATGAGTATAAATGTCTTAACACAACAGTTAAGTGAGGTGAAAGCTATATTAGCCAGTTCAATGTAAGCACTCCAAATTGTATATAAAATTTAGCACATTGTACCCCATAAATGCATTAATGTACACAGTTCTGATTTAATAAAAAAAATAATAAAAAGAACTGTTAGCATTATGCTTTTGTTGGATTCTTGGTGATAGTTAACAATAACAGATAGGGATTCATGTGAAGCCCTTTGATATTTTCCTCTCTCTTGTGTTTCATTTACTTAGGGTGCACTAAATTGATATCATGATTCACTGTGGTTTGTGACACAAACTTGACAAATGCTGAAGTAGGTCTAGACTGAAGGAGTAGAAAGATGATATGATAGGGTTTTGAGGAAATTTTAAATTGCTACTGGAAATAGAAGAAAGAGTTAACGACTGATACAGAGGGGGATTCTCACAATGGTTGAAGCCCCAGTAATGTTAGAAGGCCTCTGGAACACACCAGTTCATGAAATGTATGGGAATACAGTGTTCCTACAGGACTTGGCTTTGTAGTAATGAAATGGTGACAAAGACTGGCATGTCACAAAGATTTTTTGGAATAAATGTTTGTATTATAGCCTCATCATATTTATGACCATGCTTAATATAGGTTATTACCCTCTCCAAAGACTTTTTATTTCATAATCTTGTTCCAATTTATATATTGCTATCTTAACATCCCCAAATCTATGACAAATACCAAGGATATTATGAAGAAAGACATGAGAGGAAACCTGGCAACTGGGATTTCACCTCTATCAGAGATACATTCCCTGAGAGGTTTCAGCTAGTGATCTTGGTTTCCTTTTTTGGCACCTGGTAGTTCTGGAATCTCAGACAGGTGGGTACCATTTCTCTTGACATCATAATGCCAAGAATATTGCTTATGCTCTATACTGTGGTTCCCATTTGTGCCCTTATTTAGAATATTTAAGGCACCACTCTGGGTTAATGATGTCTGTCCAAATTTGTTCTAACTTTAGATTTCAAATATTTAGCAGATTCTTAATGACGATTTTAAGTGAATGACCAAAATGAGTTTTTACCTGAGCCAAAATACGTGTTTTCAACAGTAATGTGGTTTTAAGGTTCACCTAAATTGTGGACATCCAAACATTTTAATTGAGAATTTAAGTCAGAATTGACTCTGACTCTAGGTGTAAGCTCCTCAGCTCAGCTTTCTTTGGAAATTGAAATTGATAGATTGAAGTAACTCACCAGCCAATTGAAAGCTATTCATAGATCCAAATATATATTGACCTGACCAAGATGAGCCTGTAATGATTGAAAACATGATACAGATGGGCCATGCTGTGACTGGGGACAGTTTGGCTGTGTGCCCTGCCCCCAAACAGATGCCCCACTCCCTGTTATCTCATCAGTATGTCTTCCTCCCTTTGAATGTCTATAAAATAAAAAGAGCCTTGACTGGAGGAGGTCTCTCAGTAATTATAAGCCTCTTAAGTACAGCTTTTTTGACGGCTAGTTTAGAACTGGATAGGGTTTAGATAAGGTATCTGTGGATAGAAGAGAGGAAATGGAACACACTGTGCTGTGTGGATAAAAGGACAAAAAGTAGAATTTGGATGGGTTGTGCACAGGTTCCCTGAAGGTGCAAGATACCAGTAGGTTTTTGGAGGAGAAATTTGGGTCGTATGCTCTTGCTTTTTAAAATGGAATTTTTTAAAAATAATTTTACCTGTTTAAAGAATAGTATATAGTGAATCGTTATTTGTATCTACCATCAAGTTTTGGCAATAATCCACCTGGATCCCATCTTCTTCATCCATTGGTACTTTCCTTCTGCTTATATATTAAGAGAATCCCATGCATTTTATTGCTTCAAATTGGTCCTGATCAAGCATCAGTTTGCTTACTTTCTTCTCTCTTTCTCCTACCCTTCCTACCCTGTTCATTCCATCCTAGCTTTTCTTATTTTCACTTTTTATTTGCAGCATGGCAGCTCTGATGCACCAATTCTGCCAGGACACAGATCTGTAAAGGTCAGCCCTGCACCCTGAGCAGCTCAGAAGGAGGAGACAGCCTAGCCATTCTTCATTGCACCTTGTCCTCTGTGCTCTGGACAGATGGTTCCTTGGTGACAGCTCCATAATGGCAGTGGGTGACACCCTGCTGCACCTCAGGGTTGTTCTACTTCTGCTCTGGCTGGAGGTGTCCTTGTCCACTTGTGGCCATTCTCAGGCCAGGCCCTCTCAGCATTTCACCTCCCTAGAAGTGGTGGTCCCCATGAAGGTGATCAGCAGGGGCAGAGGTACAAAGGCTCCCGGATGGCTGTCCTATAGCCTGCGGTTAGGGGGTCAGAGACACATTGTCCACATGAGGATCAAGAAGCTGTTGGTTTCCACACACCTCCCTGTGTTTACCTACACAGAGCAGCGTGCCCTCCTCCAGGATCAGCCCTTCATGCCTGATGACTGCTACTATGATGGTTATGTGGAGGGGTTCCCTGCGTCCCTGGTTGCCCTCAGTACCTGTTTTGGGGGCTTTCGAGGAATGCTGCAGATAAACGACCTTGCTTATGAAATTGAGCCAATTAGAGTTTCTGCCACATTTGAACACTTGGTGTATAAGATAGACCATGAAGACACACAGTATCCAACTGTGAGATGTGGTTTAACAGATGAGGAAGTAGCACGTCAGTTGGAGTTGTCGTATAATTTCACTCTGAAGCACTCTTATTTTGGTTGGTGGACACACCGGCGGTTTCTTGAGTTTGCAGCAGTTGTAGATCATACTAGATACCTTTTCACTCAAAGTAATGTGTCAATAGTTCAGCGCCAAATATTTAATGTTGTCAATATTGTGAATTCCATCTATCGTCCACTTGACATTGACATAATTTTGACTGGGATTGAGATATGGACTGAAAAGGATCCATTTTCTACCCGTGGGGACTTAGATCAGGTTTTGGAGTTGTTTACTCTTTGGAAATATTTTAACTTTGATGCCCGAGTGCATCATGATTCTGTACATCTATTTGTAAAAGAAATGTTTAATGTAAAGCTTGGTGTTGCCTATGTTAATGCAATATGCCAGAGTCCATTTAATTGTGGAGTTGAAGTTTTTGAAGACAACAGCTTGGTCCTTTTTTCAATTACTCTGTCCCATGAACTTGGTCATAATTTGGGTATGGTACATGACACTGTATGGTGTGTCTGTGGGGTAGAATTTTGCATAATGTATGCCTTCAGAAGAGAAACAATTAAATTCAGCAACTGCAGTTATTTAAATTATTATAATAATAGTTTGAGTTTTGGAACATGTATTCAAACTCCTCTAAATGCACAGAATATCTTCAGGGGGAGGCTCTGTGGAAACCTAGTGGTTGAAGAAGGAGAGGACTGTGATTGTGGAAGCCCGCATCAGTGTATGAATGATCCCTGTTGTCAGTTAAACTGCACTCTGAGTCCTGGAGCTGCCTGTGCTTTTGGAATCTGTTGCAAAGACTGCAAATTCAGGCCATCAGGGACTTTATGTAGACAACAGATCAGTGAATGTGACCTTCCAGAGTGGTGCAATGGGACATCCCACCAATGTCCAGATGATGTGTATGTGCAGGATGGGTTTCCCTGCAGCACTGATACCTACTGCTATAAAAAGACATGCAGTAACCATGATAAGCAGTGTAAAGAGATTTTTGGCCAAGATGCGTTGAGTGCATCTCAGAGTTGCTACAAAGAAATCAACACCCAAGGAAATCGTTTTGGTCACTGTGGGATTGTAGGTGCAGGATACAAACAGTGTTTGACTGCTGATATCATGTGTGGGAGAATTCAGTGTGCAAATGTAGTAGAAATTCCAAAAATGATAGACCATTCTACAGTGTATCAATTTCGGTTTAATAATACTGCTTGCTGGGGCACTGATTATCATTTAGGGATGACTGTCCCTGATATTGGCCAAGTGAAAGATGGCACTGTGTGTGGTCCAGAAAAGATCTGTATTGAAAGAAAGTGTGCCAATATGGTTCGTGTGTCACAAACCTGTCAGCCTACAACCTGTAACAAGAGAGGGATCTGCAATAATAAACAACACTGTCACTGCATCCGTGGATGGGCACCTCCCTTCTGTACAGACAAAGGATTTGGAGGTAGTATTGATAGTGGCCCACCCCCTAAGAACAGCAGAGAAAGAGTAGGTGTGTCCGGCAATGTGGGTTACATCATATTATTTTGGCTTCTTCCTTTTATTGCTTTAATTTTTGGTTTGTTTTTTATATTTCATAAGGAAACAAAGAAAGTTAAGGAAGAAAAGGATAGAAAGAAAGAAGAGACAAAAGAGAAGAGAAAGGGAGAGGAGACAAAGGAAAAAGAGAGAAAGGAAGAGACAAAGGAAGAGGAGAGAAGGGAAGAGAAAGGCCAAGGCTCACACTTCATTTAAAAATCTCTAATTTTTCTTTTAATAATAGACATATGAGAGATGTCTGGCTGTTTAAACAAAAATTCAAAGATCCTTATTGTCAAGATTGAAAACATTACGTCTCTCAGCAGAGGATTCTTACATGTGCACACTTATTTGCTCTTCAGCATTTGAAGCAATATTAAAGGTTCATTTTTCCCAGAAGTCTCTTTACATTTCCTGAGCAAAGGCACAGAAAAGATTTTGTCTCTCAGTTCTACACCTCTTTTTTTTTTCTTAAACTGTAATGTAATGTGTTCAGGATGTGCCTCTACAAACCCCATGCCCCATCACTCCAATTCTGTTTTGGCAGAAAAGGGGGCATTAGTATTAGCTTAGAGTAGAATGGTGGGGGCCATTCATTCTGGTTGCCATATTTGGTTTGGGATTCCAGTTTGTTATCACTATTAGAACAGCCTTCATTTTTCCTGAGAAGCAGCAGTCGGTCACTGCCGTCCTCTGGGGTCTGAGTTGCAATTCTGGGATTAGCAGGGTCATGTTCCTCTGAATTACTGAAGCAGCAGTAGCAGCTGTGTCCTTTTTAGATGACTGGGCCTCACTCTACAGGAGACTTCATTTAATCATCTCCACTCTAATAAACCCAACCTCTTTCCTTCTTTCCTTTGGCTCTAGGGATGTTAAGTGCTTTCTGTGCTTAACTGTTTTTGTTAAGGTAAGTTGAATTCTCTAGAAGCAGACACTGATTTGGAATTTAGAATGCAAGATGCCCATTATGGATGAACATCTGGAAGGGAAGTTTATGTGAGATAAGCCAGTTTGTAGACAGAGAAATTGAAGTTTGTTGCAGGCCTTAATATTAAGCCTTAGTCAAGAGGAATGCACATTGAGGAACAAATGTTTGTTAGGTGTTTTTTCTCAGTGGGCTACAACAGCGAGGTACTCATTCATCTGTTTTCTGCTACTATAACAGAATACCATAGTGTGGGTAATACATAAAGAAAAAATTTTATTTTTCACAGTTGTGGAGGCCGGAAAGGCCAAGATGTTCAGGGCATTCTTGCTGTGTCGTAACTTGTTGGAGGACATTACATGGCAATGAAGTGCATGTGAGACTGAGAGAATGAGAGCTGAAACTTCCTGTTATCAGGAGCTCAGTCCCACAGGAATGAACACACTTTAGTGACAATGGTATTAATTCCATCATTTGAGCAGAGCCCTCAAGGGTTAATCACCTCTTAAAGATGCCACTTCTCAATACTAGCAATTAAATTTCAACATGCATTTCGGAGGGAATATTTAAACCAGGCATCCTCAAACTATGGCCTGCGGGCCACATGCAGCCCGCCTAGGACATTGATCTGGCCTGCCGGGTGTTTTTGCCTCCACTGCCTATCCTGCTTAGCAGCCGACTCATCCTGGGGTCTGCAGTCAGGCCCTCCAACGGTCTGAGGGACAGTGAACTGGCCCCCTGTTTAAAAAGTTTGAGGACCCCTGATTTAAACCATAGCAACACTCCTTGTGTTACGAAAGTTGTATAGCATTGGTGGTTCTCAATGTCTCCCTTTACTCTTTGTTTCATGTGATTGTTTCCTTGAGATTATCAGTAAAGTTTGAGAAAGGTAAGACCTCTGATTCCTGATGAATCCTGTTATCTCAAGAATACATAGGCCACTATAATAGTTTTGAGACAGACTGTTATGGTTCATTATTTCACTTCCAAGGAACATAATTGACAGAATCCTTTCTTTCTTTTTCTTTTTTGAGACAGAGTCTCACTTTGTCTTCATAGGTAGAGTGCCATGGCATCATCGCTCACAGAAACCTCCAACTCTCAAGTGATTCTCTTGCCTCAGCCTCCCAAGTAGCTGGTACTACAGGTGCCTGCCACAACATATGAGTTTTTTTAGAGACGGCATTTCGCTTTGGCTCAGGCTGGTCTTGAACCTGTGAGCTCAGGCAATCCACCCGCCTCGGCCTCCCAGAGTGCTAGGATTACAGCTGTGAGCCACTACATCCAGCCCTCTCTCCCTCCCTTCCTCTTTCTCTCTCTTTCTTTCCTTCCCTCCCTCCCTCCCTTCCTTCTTTCCTTCTTTCTTTTTTTGAGACAGAGTCTCATTTTGTCACCCTTGGCAGCGTGCTGTGTTGTCATAACTCACAGCAACCTCAAACTCATGGGCTCAAGTGATTCTTTTGCCTCAGCCTCCCAAGTAGCTGGGACTATAGGCACCTGCCACAAGGCCTAGCTTTTTTTAGAGACAGGGTCTTACTCTTGCTTAGGCTGATCTCAAACTCATGAGTGCAAGTGATCCACCTGCCTCGGCCTCCCAAAATGCCACTGTGCTTGGCCTGATAGCTTCCTTTTTGATTCTCCTGTGCAAGATTCAACATGGTGGGCTTATTGGTATTACTGGAAGGACTTCATTTGTTTCCATCCATGGAGATTCTATGTTTCTTGATTTTTGTATATCTCAAAAGTTTCATAATACACTTATTTGTAAAAATTAACTGTAGAAATCTTTTGTGACAGCTGATTATAGATTAATTCCCTTTCCTAGATGTAGAACTTAAATAGTAAATGTTTTTAGATTTATTTTCATGTCAGTTAGTAAATTGTGTCTTCCAAAAAATTTGTCCATTTTGTGTATGAGCATATACATATAATTTCAAATTTATTAGTGTAAAGTTCAGCATTTCCTTGCATTTTCTTTTCTCTTTTTTTGAGACAGTCTCACTATGTTACCCTCGTTAGAGTACTGTGGTGTCACAGCTCACATCAACCTCAAACTCTTGGGCTTAAGTGATTCTCTTGTTTCAGCTTCCCAAGTAGTTGGGAGTACAGCCACTCCATTAGCTTATGATACTTTTCTGTTTGTGTCATGTACAATTTGTTTTTATCAGTGTTTTATAATTCTCCTTGTAGAGATCTTTCATCCAGTTGGTTAAGTATATTCCTAGGTATTTTATTTTCTTTGCCTCAGACAGTAGTTCTTGACTTGGTTCTCAGTGTGGTTGTTATTGGCATGTATCAGTGCTATAGATTTGTGTACTTTGATTTTGTAACCTGAGACTTTACTGCATTGATTTATCAATTCCAGGAGTCTTGGAGGAGACTTTAGGATTTTTTTTTTTTTTTTTTGAGACAGAGCCTCAAGCTGTCCCCCTGAGTAGAGTGCCGTGGCATTACAGCTCACAGCAACCTCCAACTCCTGGGCTCAAGCGAGTCTCCTGCCTCCGCCTCCCAGGTAGCTGGGACCACAGGCGCCCGCCACACCTGGCTATTTTTTGGTTGCAGCCGTCATTGTTGTTTGGCGGGTCTGAGTTGGGGATTCGAACCCGCCACCTTAGGTGTACGTGGCTGGCGCCTTAGCCGGTTGAGCTATAGGCGCCGAGCCTTAGGATTTTCTAGTATGTGATCATGTCATTAGAAAACAGAGTTTCCAATTTGAATGCCTCTTATTTCTTTCTCTTATCTAATTGCCCTGGTGAAGATGTCTAGTACTATGGTGAGCAGAAATGGTGACAGTGAACATCCTTACCTTGTTCTAGTTCTATGGGGAATGCTATCTACTTTTCCTCATTCAGCATGATGTTGTTTGTCAGTATGGCTTTTATTATTTTGAGACATGTTTTATATATACCTGGTTTGTTAAGGGTTATTTTTAATATCATAAATGGGTGCTGAATTTCTTTTCTGCATCTATTAAAATAATCAGATGGTCTTTGTTTTAATGCTGTTCTTGTGGTAAATGGCATTTATTTATTTGCATGTGTTGAACCATCTTTGCATTCCTGGGATGCATCCCACTTGATCATGGTGAATTGTCTTTTAACTGCACTATTAGATTTGGTTTCCTAGTTTTTTTTTTTTTTTCTTGAGGATTTTTGGTTCTGTGTTCATGTGAGATATTGTTCTATAATTTTCTTTTTTTTATTGTATCCCTTCCTGGCTTTGGTGTCAGGGTGGTACTGATTTTGTAGAATGAGTTAGGGAGGATTTCATCCTAGAATAGATGCCAGTTCTTCTTTCTAGGTCTAGTAGTACTCAGTTGTGAATCCATCTGGTCTTAGGTATTTGTTGTTTTTGTTGCTGTTGTTGTTCAGAGATTTTTTTGTTACTGACTTAATCTTGCTATTCATTATTGGTCTGTTCATGATTTCTATTTTTACCTCACGTAAGCTTGGAAGTTTGTATTTTTCCATTATTTAGCCATTTCCTTTACATTTTCTAGTTTGTAGTCATGGAGATTTCATAGTAATTTTAGATAATCTTTTGCATTTTGTTGTATTAGTTGTTATGTCTTCTTTTTCATATCTGAATAAGTATATTTGAATCCTTTTTTTCCCCTGTTCCTGGTTAATCTAGGAGTCCTCTATTGATTTTGTTTATTTTTTCATAGAACCAACTTTTTTGTTATTGTATTATTATTATTATTTTGAATTTCTGACTTTTTTTTTTTTGTGCAGTTTTTGGCTGGGGCCAGGTTTGAACCTGCCATCTCAGTATATGGGGCTGGCACCCTACTCCTTTGAGCCACAGGCCCTGCCTGAATTTCTGATCTTTTTTATTTCTTTTCTTGGGTTTGGTTTGTTCTTGTTCTAGTTTCTTGAGTGTTGTGTGATTTGATGGGGCTGATGTTGCAGAGGTACACTAGCAGTTAGAATGTCTGGAAGAGGAGGTGGCTGTTGCTCACTCAGGTGTCCCTTGACCCTAGTTTATTTCTTGCTAACTTATGTACCTTAACAATATAGCCACGTACACACATGATCTTAAATTTACAATACAATAAGGTTACAGGAAAGTCAGGAGCCTTATTTATCTCCTTTTGCTTTAAAGAACAAAGTATTCATTTGTAAAGGACAGAGGTAATCTTTAACTTAGAAGCACAATAACCTTATCTTGATTTTCTGACATTTGTGTCTCTTCCAGGAAATTTCTGACCACAGAAAGCTCTGTTTTCAGCACCTGCCTCCCACTAGATTAGTTTTTCTAATTTCTCCAGGGGTCTTCAAAGGAATGTCCCTTCCTGCAGAACGTTAGATAGTTTCAATCAAGAACAAAGTTATGGCAGCCTTTAATGTGGCTCGGCTACGCTTGAGGTGCAATATTAGGTTGTTAATTTGTGATCTTTCTGTCTTTTTGGTATAGGCATTTAGAGTTATGAAGTTTCTTCTTATCACTGTTTTCCCTGTGTCCTAGAGATTTTAGAAGCTTGCGTCACCTTTGTCAGTCAAGTCATTGAATTTTTAAATTTCTTTCTTGATTTTGTCCCTGACCCAAGGATCCTTCAGCGAGTCTCTTGCCTCCGCCTCCCAAGTAGCTGGGACCACAGGTGCCCGCCACAACACCCGGCCATTTCCTGGTTGCAGCCGGCATTGTTGTTTGGCGGGTCCGGGCTGGGGATTCAAACCCGCCACCTTAGGTGTATGTGGCTGGCGCCTTAGCCAGTTGAGCTATAGGCGCCGAGCCCTGAGACTTCTTTTGTGGCCTAACATATGATCTATCTTGGAAAATGTCCTCTGTGCTGATGAGAAGTTTTGGGGTAGAATGTTCTGTGAATGTCTGCTAGGTCTATTTGTTCTAGCCTACTATTAAGTTCTATTTCTTTATTGATTTTATTTCTCAATGATCTGTGTGGATCTGTTAGAAGTCTCCAACTATATGGTGTTTCTGTTTATTTGTTTCCTTAAACATAGTAGTATTTGTCTTATGAATCTGGGTGCTCCTTTGTTAGGTGCATATATGTTTATGATTGTTGTATCTTTTTGTTGAATCAGTCCTATTATCATTAACTAATGATCATCTTTACTTTTTTTTTTTTTCACTTTTGGTGTCCCCCTAGTGCTTGACTTGTTAAACTAGTTAGGAAACAGCCAGCAATGGAGAAATACAATGTGCAGAGCACCAGTCCCAGCATGACAGACAAAGAGTATGTACATTTTAAGTTAAGGAAACAGAAGGAAATAGCAGCCACACTGTGGTAAAAAATGTTGTTGACTGAACATAGACATACATGCTCAGGATCAAACTGGGGTGGAAGTCATGGTGTCTTTTTTGGCATTGGCCATTGCATAAGGGGAAATCTGAGTGCTTTTACTGATAGAGAAGAGGCTCAGGGATACCTGTGTGTATACCCGTGAGGAATCTTTGGTCTTAAGGCCTGTGTTGTTTTCCAGGTCCTTAACGGCAGCCTTTTCACTGCATCCAAATTTGACAGAATAAATTCTTTTATTTTTCTTAATATTTTTATTTGTCTTCTGTATTTTTATTTTTAAAATGAACATATTTAAAATGCCAAGAATAAAATAAGTTACAACAACATGATCCTCCCAAATTGTCACAATTAGAACATTATTACTAAGGCATAAGGGCCAAATTTATGGCTGCTATGCTTAGGGTTTAGCTTTAACTTTGCCCACCTGACTGGTACCACTACCATGTGAGGAAGGTTAGTGAGAGTTTATGAGGGTCCAGGACGCCAGTCTGTTAATCAACTTTTGACAATAGTGCATGGTGTTTTTGTTTGAAATGAAATTTGTGAATAGTTGCACAGGTTAACAGTATTTTTTAATTCTGTCTGCTTAATGGCCCATCATGTCAAAGAAGACCAAGAGAATGCTGAAAGAAGGAAACGACTTTTAATGAAGATTGGGAATTGCAATATTATCTTATTTCTGCTAAAGAGAAGATGATTGATTACTTTGTGACACTGCACTATCAACATTAGAGAAATTCAGTGCTCATCAGCATTGTAACTGTTGTGCCTGGATTTTTCCTGATCCTCCAAGAGTTAGTCCGAGACACACTTCGATGTAAAGATCATGAGGCAAGCTTTATTCAAGCCCTGGCCTGGACTCTCCTGGTGAGCACACCGAGGAAGAGCCCCACCCCGGAGGTGTAATCAGTTTTTATAGGGTACTGAAAACAAGAAGGGGAGGGGTAAAGTATGGGTACAGTTTTGATTAGTGGCTAGGGGCATGGGCAGATTACAGGTTAGGCATTAGCTTGTGATTGGGCATAGGTTTCATGCCATGGGGTGGTGCGATCTTTGGGATGGGCAGGGGACGTTATGCTGACTCATTGGGCCTAAGAAGGCTGTGGTGGCCATCATTAAAATGGCATCAGCTCGGCCCTCACATTCCCCCCTTTCCTAGGTGCATTTGAGGCTCAATCATGAGTCCTCATTGTGCTGGTCTCCTTCTATGGTACTGAGAGCAGAGAACCATTATCTGGACAGCTTCGATCTTACCCTGGATGAAAGAAAGCTATTAGGCGGTTTATAATACAGGGGCCAAGGGTGCAAAGTAGTAATAGGATCAAAAGAAGGTCAGTGATGGTGGACAGTAGTGAAGTTAACCAGGGGGACATATAATTTAAAGCTAATCTGTTTTGTACAATTTTTAATATCAGCATCCTGAATATTTACACAAATTAAAGTTCACTTAGCTCTCCTGAGTCCAATAAAGAACAGTCCTACGATGACGTAGATCTTCATATTTTGGCCGTGGGTGGACCAGTCAGCTCCCAGGGTGTTACTGGAGCAGGGCTTGCCAGTCTCTGTAACATCAGCTTGAGGGGGTTGTCAGGATCCGAGATAGCTTCCCAAGGTTCAGGAGTCCTTGAGGTGCAGAGCCCACGCTGTGGGAACTCAGGATCAGCTGCCATTATTCACGTACTGCTCAGTCTGGTTCCTCTTAGGCAGTGGCAGGTTCTCTGGTTCCATGGCAGGCTTTACTCTGCTATAATGGATCTAGGCAGGAATTTCTGCTACTCTCACAGCTGTAGGTGTGGTCAGGATAACTTGTAAGGGCTTTTCCACCTTGCCCTCAGGGGAGACATGCTCCAATTTTTGACCCACACTGCAGCTCCTAGAGAGAAAAGGTGGACAAGGGAAAACAAACTAAAAGGACACTTTTCATTTATTCATTTTGACATTGCCTATCACCTTTTTCAGTGCCTGTAACTGCTTCCTTAATTCTACTTCTCCCAAATCCTGAGGGGGATCCTGGCAAGCTCCGTGGTAAGGGGGCTGGCCTATGATAGCTGTAGCCAGGTATCTTTCTGAGACACATTCACACCACACTCTTTGGCTAGTCTCTTAGTCCTATTTAACAGTTCAATTTACTAAAACAGTTATGACTCATTTTATGAGTTGACAGTACAGACAAGGCTGGGATCTAATACAGGTGGGCCACAGCCTTTTTTTAAAAAATTGAATTATTTTTCTCTCTTTCCAATTTCTCTCTTTACTAAAGATAAATTACAGTAGAACTAACTCAGTTGCCAAAATAAATTGTTCTTTCAGTATACTGATTATTTGCATACAGCGCAGTAAGAATTATTAGTCATCTAGACTCTTTGGCTTTGCTGGAAACTTTTATAAGGAATTTTCAGGCCGGACTTTCTCAAGAGCCTTTCGTGAGTCCAGGTTTTATCTGTGCCATAAGATACCTGTATGCATTGGGTACATTCCTCTTTTTTGACATTCCCCAAGCACCTTTCAATTTCTTAGATCTGACAGCAAGCAACCTTTGTTACTTACCACAGATCAGGAAAGGTTACTGATGGGTATCTGGCCAGTTTTTCAAAGGGCTTTCATTATTGGCCTTATAAAGTCAACCTTAATTCCTTAACGCAGTCTGGATACCTCTGGAAATGCTATTCCAGCCAAAGTCTTGGTAAAATACCAGTGCCTCCATCATGTCCTATAGAACAAAACAGATTCTTATTGAACTTATGCAAATAACTATATTGTCAGAAACTAATAATACTTACTAATGACTTTTAAATTCTGGAGAAGTCAAGGAGAGAAAAATACATGTTTTAAACTTTGCTCATAAGTACATACATTGCTTGAAAAGCTACAAATAGCTCAAAAGACTCAAGAGAATTATTTTCTTGACTTCTGGAAAACAGAACATAGAAAGAACCAATAACATTTTAAACAAAAAGCCATAATCAACTAGCCTAGTTTCACATAACTAATTTTTGTTCTGTTTGAAGTTAGGTTAGCAACATTCATAGACATGTTAACTTTTTAATAAAAGTTCTAAAAATTTGCTTTTAGCCCAAAGGTACTCAATTTCCAAAGACATCAGAAATTTGAATTTAAGAGAATTTGTTAGCCTCTCTTAATATTTTTCTTTTTTAGATGAATCAAAATTATTACTGACAATATATGTTAGAACAGACTAATGCTTTACCAATATTGGAACACACACATATATAACCATAACTTATACAAAATTAATCACCATTTCATATTTGACAATGTTTCCTCTACATTTTTAATAAATCAAATGAGTTTAATTTGTTTTTCTATGCCTTTCAGTGGTAGAGTTGTGCTTTTTGTTTTCTGGACCAAGTTTAAACCTGCCAACCTTGGTGCATGTGGCCGGCACTGCAACCACTACACTATGGGCGCCAAGCCCAAATTTAGACTTTTGATTTTGGAAGGTTTGTTAAATATCAAAAGGCCTAAAACATTGGTTAAAATAAGATTACCTGCTAAAGGATTTTAAGGGAAATGCATTGTCAACTGGATCACATATATAAAATTCTCCATAACAGAATCTCAGTTCACTATGAAGTCACTCATTCACTCAGCCAAACTGATAATTAGAAGGTTTAAAAAGCAAGAATTTCATCCTTTGACAAAGACTCAGTTCCTCTGACAATTTAAACAACCAAATGATTACATTTTACAAATGAGAGACATTTTATGAGCTATAACATTGATACAGGATTTTTCTATTTAGAGCTGGACAGGTAACCCCTATTTTTCAGGCTCAGGGGAGCTCAGATATCAGATTCTCATCTTCAGGTACAAACTCTGAGCCCCAGCAAGGTCACAAATAAGCAGCCTGAAATCTTTTGGCTGGCTCCACCCAGACTAAGGAGCATACACCCTAATCCTTTCTCCAGACAAAAACTGCTCCAAAGACCTAATAACCTTGCCTAAGGTGAGGGGCTTTAGCTGGCTCCACCCAGACTAAGGAGCACACACCCTAATCCTTTCCCCAGACAAAAATTGCTGCAAAGACCTAATAACCTTGTCCAAGATGAGGGGCTGCATTCATCCATTTGCTAGGACATCCATTCAGTTTGTAAAGGTATTTTTTATCTACCAAGTCCTGGTCAAAATATCTCTGAGGGCCAGCTATTTCCCCCTAGACAAGGGACTTATGCAAGAAATCTCTGACCTGGGCCTCCTCCCCCCTTTTGGAGGCTATCTACCCAGGAGACTTGTTGCTGATATGGATACAGCACTGTTCCCCATGAGATTTACACTCTCTCCTCCAGATTTTCAAGGGCCACCCAGAGCTCACCAGACTGCCCGGACTACAACACTTTTCAAGGCACGGCTCCTCTGCCTATAGTTCTGGCACTTTCCACTCCATCTGCACATCCCTCAGTTTAACAAAATGCCATTTTGTCACTGATCTGTGGCCCACAGTCTCAATTTTTAAATTCCTGAGACCAAAAACTTTCATTTTCCCAAGACGACATGGCCACATGGCTGTCCAAAGATAGAAAGTGGAAAACCTGGAACTTCCAGTTTCCCTCAGAATAGCCAGGGGGCAAAGTTGGAACAGGGAAGAAGGGCACACTCACACATTCGTTTTACACCCACTTGTTGTTACACAACTCAGTCATTCTCCAAGCACTCACATGCACACAATTTCAACACATTTCTTAACCTGGGCAGCCTCAATTTCCCACTCAAGCTACCACTTAGCTATAAGAGGCAAACCAACACTCTCCTAGGCCCTGTGAGGGGAGATCCAACTCCACCCTCGGAGTTCTCTTAGTCACATCACATCCACACACTTTCACACACCTTTTACAGATCAACTGGTGATCTATCAGATCTGGTCTCACACACCTGTCAACAGATCTGCTGGCGATTTAACGCCCAGGAGGTGATCAGGCTCCTTTTCCACTAAAATTGTAGTGGGCTTCAAAAGGATTCTACTTTACTTTGGATGTCCTGGTGCCACCTGTTACCAGTTCCTCTCTGGTGCTCAGCTTCCACAATGACCTGCCCCAGGGACCTCGCCAGCTGAGTCTCAACCAGATGTTCCTCTGGGAGAATTTGTCCCAGGAGCACTCTGAGGACTGCATGGCCAGACAAGCAGGAGTTCCCCACAGGGGTGATCTGCCACGCGGGCAGAACCTGACCCAAAGAATCTGGCTGCATGTTTTTTTTTTGCCAAACCTTGCTTCCCAGTCAGGGAACCAAGAAATGTAGCAGGAAACCGACACAGACAGAAGACTCCAGGCACCAGTTGATTAGAGGAAGTGGGTTTATTTGGCCGGGGGTACTCGGAACACCAGCGTGGTTCTCAAAACCGAGCCAACTCTAGAATAGTAGGAGAAAGATTAGGAAGGAGAAAAGTGAGATTTCCTGGAAGCAGAAGTCAGCAAGAGTGCCTTGATAGAAAATGTCTAGGACACAGTCGTAGCAATCTGCAGCCTCGCATGTCAGCGGGCGGGTCCAGTCATCCAGGAGGGCTTTAAGAAAAAGTCTGAACTTACAGTTCACACAACATTCAAGGACGGGGCACCTGAGTGCCACTTTACAGAGACAAGCATGACAGAGGACAGAACACAAACATGACAAACCAGACATATGTTTCCAGGCCCCCTTTCCTTTGGCGTGGCTAGGGAGTACACTGTCCAGGAGGACTCGAACCCACGCTGGCTCTGACCAAGTAAGAGACAAACACACTGTCCAGGGGGACTTGAACCCACGCTGGCTCTGACCAAGTAGGAGAAAAACACACTGTCCAGGGGGACTTGAACCCACGCTGGCTCTGACCAAGTAGGAGACAAACACACTGTCCAGGGGGAATTGAACCCACACTAGCTCTGACCAAATTGGAGACAAACACACTGTCCGGGGGAATCGAACCCATGCTGGCTCTGATCAAGTACAGAGACAAGCACGACAGAGGACAGAACACAAACACGACAAGAGGACCTTCACAACACTTAAAAACAGGACAAACAGAGGCTGCCCGGCAAAGGCAACCATGACAAAAAATGGAACAATGACAAGACAGTCACACAACATTCAAGGATGGGGCACCTGAGTGCCACTTTACAGAGACAAGCACGACAGAGGACAGAACACAAATACAACAAGCCAGACATATGTTCCCAGGCCCCCCTTTCCTTCGGCATGGCCAGGGAGTAAAAACAAGAAACACGGAAGCACTGGCATGTTTTAGGGTGGCCCCTTTCCTTCAGCGCCTTCCCTAATGCCAAATGCCTGGGTGGCTACAGGCACGACACAGAACAGAGCACAAACACGACAAACCAGACATATGTTCCCAGGCCCCCCTTTCCTTCAGCATGACCAGGGAGTAAAAACAAGAAGCATGGAAGCACTGGCGTGTTTTAGGGCAGCCCCTTTCCTTCAGCGCTTTCCCTAATGCCAAATGCCTGCGTGACTATCAACAGCGGTAAGACCGATGTCTCAGACAACACAGGACAGAGAACAAACATGACAAACCAGACATGGACTGAATGCCTTGGCCCCCCTTTCCTTTGGTGTAACCAGGCACTAAAATAGAAATCAGAAATCCTCAGTTAGTCAGCTCTTTCTAGACTGCCCCTTTCCTTCAGTGTGCGACTGTCACTGACTCACTGAAAAACCAAAACCAGAAGTAAGATTGACGTCTCAAGTCCTACCCGGGGAATGCATCCGACCTAGCCTATATCCCTCCAGATCCAGAACCAGAACCAAAAATCAGAACCACTGATCAGGCTACACACACATTTTCGCATTCTCAGGTGTCTTCCACATGCTTGGCCGGCCTTTCTCTCTCCACACGCATGTCACACACATGCACCAGACTCACCTCCGGAGCTGCGTAGGAGCGAACCCATGGCAGGGGTTGGGAAAAATCCTGGAGGAGCCCCCGAATGTTGTGCCTGGATTTTTCCCCATCCCCCAAGAGTTAGTCCGAGACACACTTCGATGTAAAGATCATGAGGCAAACTTTATTCAAGCCTAGGCCTGGACTCTCCTGGTGAGCACACCGAGGAAGAGCCCCACCCTGGAGGTGCAATCAGTTTTTATAGGGTACAGAAAACAAGAAGGGAGGGGTAAAGTACGAGTACAATTTTGATTGGTTGCTAGAGGCATGGGCAGATTACAGGTTAGGCATTAGCTCGTGATTGGGCATAGGTTTCGTGCCATGGGGTGGTGCGATCTTTGGGATGGGCAGGGGACGTTATGCTGACTCATTGGGCCTAAGATGGCTGTGGTGGCTGTCATTAAAATGGCGTCAGCTTGGCCCTCACATAACACTGATAATGACCGCATATATTTTAAATTAGAGGCAGAGGACCAAAAAGTTATATTGCAGAAATTAAAAAATATAAAATAAAAGCAAAGCCCATTCTTTCAAGCAGTAATAAGACCTGTGGAAAATGCCACATGTAAAGTACCTTATGTGCATACATAGTTTGGAAAAAAGGGAAGCCATTCAGAGAGAATAAAGTGCGAAATAATTTGTTATAGAAAGTGTAGCATGCTTAGACCCTGATAATGAACATTTCAAAGTACAAACAACTGCCTTTTTTTAAGGAAAACCATAACTTATGAATTAGCCTTCATCTTAACAGAACAACTTCATGCAATACTTCAAATGGAAAATATATGTTACTCAATAATTTTGGATGACTCAGCTGATACTACTAACTTGGCACAGGTTTTATACTTCATTCAGGACAGAAAATTTTCTTTGGTACAAAGAGTTACTCACTTTGAGTGCTCTGGCAAACAGAACATGGAAAATAGATACCTTCAACTTTTAAGATAAATGCTGTGAAGTTGGACTGAATTTGGTAAACTTAGTGAGTGTATGTACAGACTGTGCACTTCCATGATGGACAAAATGAAGTTTTTATTGCAAAAAAAGTATTAACAGGCCCAGATGCTCTCATTTCTTTTCATTGTATCTTGTATCAGCAAAATCTCTGGGCTGATGGTACTATTAAAAAAATTTTTTGGATTAATATGAGGATCCAGATGATTAGGTTACAATGTTTTTATTTGTTAGGTAAAGTCCCTGTTGTAGTTGTATTGCCTTGCATCCTGCCCAATGCTACTATTTTTAAGTGACATTTTGCAACAGGTTATAAAGTATTAACTATATTCATGCAAATGCAAAACAATAGCCTTAGTTTGGTAACATACTAAAGTTGAGTGATACTGTATAGTAGATCTCTAGGACTTATTCATCTTGCATAATTGAAACTACATACCTTTTGATCATCACCTCCCAATTCTTCCTCCCTTTGTCCTGGACACAATTCTAATCTTTGGATCTATGAGGTTGACTATTTAAGATTCCTGATATAAGTGAGATCATGTAATATATGTTCTTCTGTGCCTGGTTTATTTCACTTAGCATAAGATCTTCCTAATTTACCCATGTTCTAACAATAAAATTATAAAATTATAAATTTATAAATTATAAATTATACAATTATAAAATTATAGCATGATTTCTTTAGTTTTTAAGGTTGAATAATATTCCATTCTATGTATACGGTACATTTTCTCTATCCATCTGTTGATGGACATTTAGAATGTCCATGCTTTGCTTTTGTAAATAATGCGGCAGTGAACATGGGAGTGCAGATCTCTCTTTCAGATTCTGATTTACTTCTTTTAAATATATACCCAGAGGTGGGATTGCTGGTTCTTCTATGGTATTTCTATTTTAAGTATTTGAGAAATCTTATACTATTTTCCATGCCAATTTACTTTTCTACCAATGGCACTTTGGAGTTTCCTTTTCTCTACATCCTTGCCAACACTTGTCTTTTGTTTCTTTCCTAATAGTCATCCTAACAGATGTGAGGTGGTATCTCATATTGTTTATTTTTTTATTCTTACTTTTTGAGACAAGAGTCTAAAGCTGTTGCCCTTGGTAGAGTACTGTGGCCATCACAGCTCATAGGAACCTCAAACTCTTGGGCTCAAGTAATTCTCTTGCCTCAGCCTTTCAAGTAGCTGGGACTACAGGCGCCCGCTACAATGCCCAGCTATTTTTTTTTTTTTTATTGTTGCTGCAGTTGTTGTTGTCTTAGCTCGCCCAGGCTGGGTTTGAACCTGCCAGCCTTGGTGTATGTGGCCAGTGTCCTACCCACTTAGCTACAAGTGCTGCCCTCATATTGGTTTTGATTTGCATTTTCCTGATGATTAGTGATGTTGAGCACCTTTTCAGATACCTGTTAGCCATTTGTGTGTAGTAGTTAGTTCTTATAATTTTATGTTGTTTAGCCATCCATTTTGTTGTTGTTGTTGCAGTTTGGCTGGGCTGGGTTCTAACCCTTCACTCTCAGTATATGGGGCTGGCTCCCTACTCACTGAGCCACAGGCACTGCCGTAGCCATCCAGTTTTTTTCTTTTTTCTTTCTTTTTTTTTTTTTAATTAAATCATAGCTGTGTACATTAATGCAGTCATGGGGTACAGTGTGGTGTTTTCATATACAGTTTGAAATATTTTCATCAAACTGGTTAACATAGCCTTCATGTAATTTTCTTAGTTATTGTGTTAAGACATTTATATTCTACTTTTAGAAAGATTCACTTGTACCCTTGTAAGATAAACCATAGAGGTGATCCCTCCAATCACCCTCCCTCCCCTTCCACCCATCCCCTTCCCCCTCCCCATATCCTTAGGCTATAATTAAGTTATAGCTTTCGTATGAAAGCTATACATTAGTTTCATAATAGGGCTGTGTACATTGGATACTTTTCTTCCATTCTTGAGATACTTTGCTAAGAAGAACATTTTCCAGCTCCATCCATGTAAACATGAAGGAAGTAAAGTCTCCATATTTTTTATGGCTGCATAATATTCCATGGTATACATATACCAGAACTCAGGCTGGGCAAGGGTCTTGAAAAAAAATTTCTCTAAAGAAGATAGGCACATGGCCTACAGATATGTGAAAAAATGCTCACCATCCTTAATCATCAGAGAAATGCAAATCAAAACTACCTTGAGATATCACCTAACTCCAGTAAGATTAGCCCATATCACATAATCCCAAAACCAGAGATGCTGGCATGGATGTGGAGAAAAGGGAACACTTCTACACTGCTGGTGGGAGTGCAAACTAATATGTTCCTTTTGGAAAGATGTCTGGAGAACACTTAGAGAACTAAAAATAGACCTGCCATTTGATCCTGCAATTTCTTTATTAGGTATATATCCAGAAGACCAAAAATGACATTACAATAAAGATATTTGTATCAGAATGTTTATAGCCATCTATTTTGAATGTAAGTTTAACTTTTT
>CAUYTI010067719.1:0-17366 GCA_963575145.1 Galago senegalensis
TTTGAGACAGAGCCTCAAGCTGTCCCCCTGGGTAGAGTGCCATGGCATCACGCCCACAGCAACCTCCAACTCCTGGGCTCAAGCGAGTCTCCTGCCTCAGCCTCCCAAGTAGCTGGGACCACAGGCGCCCGCCACAACGCCTGGCCATTTTTTGGTTGCAGCCATCATTGTCGTTTGGCGGGCCTGGGCTGGGGATTCGAACCCTCCACCTTAGGTGTATATGGCTGGCGCCTTAGCCGCTTGAGCCACAGGCACCGAGCCTGTAAACTTTTTTTTACTAAAATGTTAATAGTAGTTTATTGTTCATCAGCAGGATTATGGATTATTTTTCATTTCTTTCTGTGTATTTTTCTGTATTTTTAATTTTTTTTTTTGAGACAGAGTCTCATTATGTCGCCCTCAGTAGAGTGCTGTAGCATCACAGCTCACAGAAACCTCAAACTCTTAGGCTTAAGCGATTCTCTTGCCTCAGCCTCCCCAGTAGCTGGGACTACAGGCACCCACCAGGACACCCGCCTATTTTTTTTTTTTTTTTGAGATGGCGTCTTGCTCTGTCTCAGGCTGGTCTTGAACCTGTGAGCTCAGGCAATCCACCTGCCTCAGTCTCCCAAGTGTTAGGATTACAGACATGAGCCACCATGCCCTGCCCAATTTTCTTTGTTAAAAGAGAAGTATGAGACCAGTGTTTCTCAAACTGTTTTCCATGGAATGGTAAGGGTACCACAAGGGGCTTCAGAGTTTCTCCAAATGACTAATTTGAATTTAACTTTTAAATTACTTTAACCATTTTTAAACCTATAATTTAGAAGCAGTATCTACTTCTTATATGTTATATGCTAGATTTTAACACACTGGAGGATACTGGCATATTATCTTGCTGTCAAATTAACTCATTTTGAGCAGATTTAAAAACAAAAGTTTTTCTTCACAATTGTTTAAAGAATAATCTGATATTGCAGAGTGAACTACTTAACTGAGTGTATCAGCATTTAGATATTACACGCTCAAATCCAACTACAAGGACCAGTATAAAACTGCGTTTTGTCTCAAACCCAGTGCTATGGTTTGAGTGCATCCCCCAAAGCCCATGTGCTGGAAAGTTAATCCCCAATGCAACAATGTTGGGAGGTAGAGCCTGATGGGAGGTGCTTTAGGTCATGAGGGCCTCGCCATCATGAATGGATTAATTGCAAAATGGCTTGAGGCTGCAAGTTTAATCTCTCACCCTCTCAAGGTTTCTTGCCCTTCCACCTTCTACCATGGGATGATGCGGCGAGAAGGCCCTCACCAGAGGCAGCCCCTTGAACATAAACTTCTGAAGCCTCCAGAACGATAAGCCAATACATTTCTATTCATTAAACATTGGGCAGTCTCAGACATTCTGTTACAGCAGCACAGAACAGACTGAGATGTCCAGTGTCCATCTGAGTAGCCCCACTGCTTTTGCTGACTCACCCAAAATAAATAAATATATATATAAACATTTTTGTTCCATAAGGGCTTTTTTTATATAAAATATTGTTTGACAAGGATTCTGCTGTTAGAAAAATAACTTTGAAAAACCACTGGATTAAACCAACCTGAAGTTCCCTCTGAGAGTGTAAAGCCCAGCATAGGAGCCCCCAGGAGGAACCGAGTCTATGATAAAGAAACACACTTGAGGCCCAGCTGTGAAAGCAGGCAGGTTACTTGATCAGTCTCACTTTCTTTATCTGTAAAAGGGGGATAAAAATCATAAAGTTGGAAGGATTTAATGAGATAGCCTGGTAAACAATAAATACCTGTTAGCCAATGGCCTATTGTTATTATGTCCTGATATATGTGAGAGGAAGAAATGGCTAATTAGTGAAAGGCTCAGCGTAACACAAACAGTTCACAGAAGCATCGGACTAAAATGCATTCACAGAGTCAATAAAGGAAATTCCTCTACTAAATTGATTAATAAAATATGCAGCAGATTTTATTAGATTACCTAGATAATATCTCTAGATTACCTGGCCCACATTTATTTCCTCATTTATTTCCTTACCTTCTCTATCATCTAACTAGTTTATAGTCTAAAAGTACATTTAATTTTTTAACATTAAGTCAATTTCAAATGTCCATATTCCACGTTGCTGTACGCTACCCAAATGTAGTTTTTACAATTATTAAATAAATCTTCTGGAAGCAGACTCTAACAAGCCCTTAAAAAAAAAATTAAAGCAGATCCTGTTAGTTATAACTAAACTATTCAATTCAAAGCAGCATCAAAAATTACATAAAACACAAACTTTTTAATAATGACCAAAAAAGTCAGAGGAGAGAAACTCTTGGTTGCAGAAAAAATCACTAGGCTCCTTATAAGGAAAACACACATTAGGTCTATGATCTTCCTTTCAATTTGTACATGAGCCACAAAAGTTCAAGGTAAGAAGAGAAAGTATAATATAGGTAATACAGGCCCTCTCTTCTACCTGAGAAATCTTGGCCCAGTCAGCTACAATCTTTGAGGAGCAAGTTGGAGAAGGAGGTGGGGTTAGGTGATAAAATTCTTCTCAAGTCTGAGTTCCAAGGTACAATCAGATATAAAAGTGACTCCAAATAATTAAATGAGATATGAAATTTCACTCTGGCATTTAGCTTTCTTAAAATTCTTGCTATAATACTAATAATAATCATACTTATTTTGTTCTACTGAAGATTCTGCTTCCTCCCCTCACCCTGCCTTTTAAAACATAATTGAATTGGAAAAATGTTAATAGACTTTCTGTTGCCTTTGCCCAAGAGAAACCTGGCCATCCAGACCCAAGGCCATCACCTCGCAATCCATAGCCTGGCAAGAGGTGGACCCTTGAGAGCCCTAACTTCACAAAACCAAATCTATAAACAACAAATGCCACAGGACCTCAAGCAAAATAATCCTAGAGATAATTCTGCTCACAAACAAACAGAAGAATCGAAAATAAACAAACTGTTTTGGGGATATCTGCTCTTTTGGTTCATCTTCTATAGCAGCAACTCGCAACCTGTGGGTTGCGACCCCTCTTTAACAATGAAAGTACATTGCAGCATTAGGAAGGTTGAGAACCACTGCTCTACAGGAACCAAACTCTTTTCCATTTAGTATTTTATTTGATCTTCACCACCCTGGCAGGTGAGCACCATTACCCTCCATTCAGAAAATGACAACAAAGATTAAATGACCCGCCCACTATCTCCCATAATTTATGATGGAACAAAGACCAAAGTACTCCACACTCAAGCATCCTGCCTACGATCTGCTTGCTTTTCCATCAGATCATCCTAAGTCTACAAGCTTCCCTGGTTTCTTGGTCTCCAACAACGATACTGAGCTTCAAACTAGCAAGAGTTCACTTTCTCATTTAAAAGAGAAACTGTGTATATATACACAGAGAGATCCTGTTAGTTATAACTAGTCAATTCAAAGCAGGTCAAAAGCTACATAAAATGCAAACTTTTGAATAAAGACCAAAAAAGTCAGAGGAGAGAAACTCTTGGTTGCAGAAAAAATCACCAGGCTCCTTATAAGGAAATACACGTTAGGTCTATGATCTTCCTTTCAATTTGTACATGAGCCACAAAAGCTCAAGGTAGGAAGAAAAAGTATCATACAGGTAATTCAGGTAACATAGACATACATATAATTATACATGTACATATATGTACCATTATCACTACATACAGTGACAGTAACGCTTTAGAGTTACATAGTGCTTAGCAATCCACAGAGCATTTGCATTCAAATAACCTATCTCCTCTGTAATCCAGAGACACCTTGAAGAGGAAAGTGGACAAGATTCTTTCCCTGTAACTGATGGAAAATGGAGACTTAGGCCTCCTGAGTGTTGCTGAGATGAACAGCAGCAGTATCAGGGGATACCAGAGGTGAAACCAGAAGTGGTAGTCCGTAAAGGAACAGGACAATAGACGTTAACCCAACATAATTTTCTACAGACTTTTAAAATACTAACATTTAAGGTAAAGCCTCACTGCCTTATAGTTTTTATCTCCTCCTTAAAAAATGATGAGGTCAAATATAAGTCTGAGAAGAAAGTGGACCAACAATAGCCTCGAAGGGCACAGGTGTCCCCTTTTCACAGGCCTAGAACCCAATTCTCTTCTCCTCCCCTACACTATTTGCCAGATAAAAATCTTGAGGACAACAATGAATGTGAATTGGGGGAAGCATGTGATCAGACAGACCACAGTGTGGGCTCCCCACTGGGCAGCTGTGTGCCCTTGAGAAAGTCATTTGACCTCCACACACTCTTATTCCCAGTCTTTAAACTGGGAACAACTTCATGTTACCCATAAAGATTTAAGAAGGCAATCAGGGGAAGCTGATGGATGACTGGTAGTTATCAAGACTGCTACCTCTTCTGAAGTAAGCACTTACCATGTTTTTCTTTTTTGTTTTTTGTTTTTTTATGGCCAGGGGCTGGGTTTGAACCCACCACCTCCGGTATATGGGGCCAGCGCCCTACCCCTTTGAGCCACAGGTGCTGCCCTAGCAATTACCATGTTTTTAAAAATCCATTTTAGCGAATGAAAAATGCTCAAATTAGATTGTGTCTTCTAATAGAGGTAGAGGCACCTACCTCATGCATAACCCTGGCCTGAGCACTCCTGAAGGAGAAGCTATTAACCAGTGAGAGAGAATTTCTGCAAAGGCACTCATACAACCCATATCCCACAGAGTCACCAAGGGGTGAATGCACCCCAAAGTGCTGGCTTTGTAGGAACACTGGCCTGAAAGAATGATAATAAATGCATCTTCTGGAAGATGCAGTTCCCAGTCTTGGCTCCTCCCCTTCTGAGTGAGCTTAGGGCCTTGCTGGGTGGGAATAGCTTGTAGCGGGAGTCATGGAGGAACTGCATTAACAGTGACCCTGCTAACAGCGTAATTGCTGCGTATACATGTCAGGGCCGACACATGGGCCCTGATCAGCCTGAAAACGGGCTGCCCTCCACCAGCGGAAGGTGGCCTGTCTCCCTCTCAGTGCCTGTCACTCCAGAGTGAAGGTTTGAGAGGGAGAACCCACACATCCTTTAAGTCCTGACTTGACTGGTGTGCCCAAAAGACTAGCCTGGCCTGCTTCTCCATCTCAGAAGCATCCTTTCTCCACACAGCAAAGGGGTTTATGGCTTCATGTGTGGGTAGAAACTTACCCTGTTCTCTAATTTCTCCCCTCCTGGACTCAACCAACCCCTGGGGGAACACAGATCAGAGGCTTAGCATCCCTACTCAGGACAATCCTGGTCCCAAAGCACTGATATTGGGCCAGCTATTGACTTAGCCCAAAATCTTGACGCAGCAGGGCATCAAGGGAGCACCTCCCTCCAGGGCGTGGCTCAAGTCTCAGTGTCTTCATGATGTTTCCTCTGAAGAAGTCCTTCTTTCTGAGAACTTAGGCATAAGAATCTACATTATGACAGTAATTGGACTGTGCTATCCTGCTTGTACCTAAGAGGACCTGTCGGGGGGGGGGGCAACCTAAGGCTGACCTGGGTCAACTCACCGTCTCTGCCTAGATGGGACCCCCACCTCTCCACGTGTAGCTCCCCAACGCTGCTCACTAACTCAAGGAGAACAATCTTGCTGACCGTGAACATAGTAATTGTGCTTCCCAAAAAAAGAGAACTATAAGGTTCTCAAAGACCACTAGAAGAATCTGAGCATGGACCCATACTGTTCTCTGAAACGTTCACATATATTAGCCTCATCTCCACATTGAGCACATGAGTTTTGAAGGGGAGAAATAAGCCCATCTGTCAGTTCCAGGTGTCAGCCAATATTGAGGCCTCGGCAGGAACTATTTCCCATTGTCTGAAAATATACAAGAAGACCTATAAATCTATAATGACAGGAGCAGACCTGCAAAAAACAATAGTCCAAGTCCTCTGTCCTTGAGGACATCTCTGGGCAGCTTTGGGGAAAGCACATGTTCTTAGCAGTTCCTACCCTCACTTAGTTGAATGATTAATCTAATGCCATGCCTGTATGAGATATTAGGAAATCTTGAAGACAGACCACTCAGCCCCTAGGTGCACCTGTGCGGGAATCCAACAGTATGTGGCAGCTGGAAAGAGGACCGTAACCCCACTAGCACCCTCCAAAACACAAGTGGCCCCAGGCCTGACTTCTATCCACCAATTAAAGAGGAAAAAGATAAGAAAAAATTTAAAGTACATGGTTAAATCCTCATAGTCATTCTTCCAGGCCTTCATGTCAGGAGCTGGAACCAATTCAGCTCTCCTCAGAGGCAGAGCACTAAAGAAAATGCCCTTCCACAGCCACTGCCAAGCTCCATTTTCCTAGACCCCAGCTCAGGCTGCTTTTTCTTACCAAAGCCCTGTTTCAAAGAACAGAATCCAGGGCACAGGTTTGCTATATCCAATTACAACGGGAAGAATGGTTAGCTCTCTGTGATGCGGGCCCGACTCAGGCATCTGGGAAGGATTCACAGGAGCCAATCAGGACCTAACCACGATCCAACTGTCAGCCCAGGTGAAGACAGCTGCCCTCCCAGGCTCCACGTCGGGGTCCTGGATCACCCACCGCTCTTAGCAGGAGTCAAATCCTGAGGAAGTATTTAGAAGGGACAAGGAATACATTCTGGAAAATAAGTCACTGAAATAAAACTAGTACTCTACCACTCAGAAAATGATACCCCATGAATGATGCTTTGGCATGCTGAGTACTATGAACGAAAGGAGATGTGGAAGGCCTCAGGAGCGGACTGGACTCTCTCTGACCTCTCCTGCCCCCCTGTCTCCCACTGCTCTCTCTCTCTCTCAGAGTGAGTCATGGAAGCCAGATCCATAGAAGCAAAAACCCCCTGTGCCCCCAAACAAGCCATAAAACCTAAAAATATTACTCTAACCTTCCCCTCCACTCTTCTGGGCAGGAGCCAGCCATAAAGAAAATTCTGACCTACCTTGCCATTCTAGAGGGGTCCTGCCCTAAACCTGGGAGGAAGGAACGCTACACACAGAGGCCAAGAAAAATCCAGGCAGACAGGCCTTGCTGGGCTTCCCTGCCCTTCTCAATCTGTCACCATTAAAGGGTTCCTTTCTGTTCAATCACATTTCTACATGGCTGTCCATTCTTCATCAAACCTTAGCATAAAAATAGTTAAAGCCAGGCACAGTGGTTCATGCCTATAATCCCAGCACTCTGAGAGGCCGTAGCAGATGGATTGCTTGAGCTCAAGAGGTCCAGACCAGCCTGAGCTAGAGACCCCCTCTCTAAAAACAGCTGGGCACTGTGGCGGGCACCTGTAGTTCCAGCTACTTGGGAGGCTGAGGCAAGAGAATCACTTGAGCCCAAGAGTCTGAAGTTGCTGTGAGCTATGACACCACAGCACTCTACCAGGGTGACAAAGTGAGACTCTGTCTCAAATAAATAAATAAGACAGTTACTCACCTCTGAAGTTTGTATTAATACACTGATTTTAAATTATGGTCTCCTGTTTTCTATTTACTTAACTTTAGCTAGCAAATTGGTTTGTGCCTTCCCTTTGCTTTACATAGGAGGAAAACAGCAAAATAAACTTAACATCCTAAGTTTAAAAAAAAAGTTTCCCCTGGGGTTTGGGGTCTTCATTTCTTAAGGCTTCCATGTCGTATAAAACTTGGATTAAATAACTTTTTTATGCGTTTCTGTTGCTAAGCTGTTGTTGCTATATGGTGTCAGCCATGACCCCTATGGTGGGTGAGGAAAGGGATCGCACCTTTTCTGTCCCTATAACTGACATACACAGGGGTGAGGCCCACCTGCCCAATTCCTCAGAAAGTGGACAGATGCCAAAGCTCTTACTTCACTCCTTCCCCTCTCACTTTCTGCTCCACCAACCCCACAAATGCATTTTAATAGATTCCATCAACACAGCTGATGCAGAACAAATTTTTTTTTTTTTTTAGAGAAAGAGTCTCACTTTGTCGCCACTGGCAGAGTGCTGTGGCATCACAGCTCACAGAACAAATATTTTTTTAAAAAGCACTAGGATTTCTGAGGATGAAAGCTCCTTGAAACTCACATATTCGGAGCTCTGCATGGGTGTATGTATAACATGAAATAGAAAAAAAAAAGGTCTTGGAAAAAATGGCACCTTTGCAAACAACACTTTATTTTAAAAGAATACATCTAATTATTAGATGATGGTGGTGATGGTGATTAATAGTACCTCATGCTCATTTATTTAGCAGCATAAGAACAAAATAAAGCTAGCTCCAATTAATGTAACCTTAATTTTAAAACGATGAAAATGAAAAGAGGATTCCTTTGCTAACTTCCTATGTTTTCTTTCTCCTACTCACATCTGCTATACATCTGAGTGTCATTCAAGAGAAAAGACAGCAGCTAGTTAGAGACCACAGACGGGGTCAACACTACTACACGTGCCACGTTTTGGTAATGGTCAATAGCCGAACAATTCTTCACATATTTTCTCTCTTTCTCTCTCTCTGCCGCCTCCTCTTACTGCCTCTCACAGGCATTCACGGAAGGACACCCTCTCTGGAGGCATACAATATCTAGAATCTGTCTTTTCCTAGGTAAACAAAGCTACGTACATGAATCATCCGATTTCTCATTGACCTTCATCAAACTAAATCAGGCTCAAGTTCCAGCATCATTTCCCCTCTCCAAACACAAAAGCTTCTTCCTCTAATTTACTAAAATAATTTGAGGCTTCATCAGAAAGACCATTATGCTTGTAAACTTTAAATAATTTAAACGATTCCTTGTATATAAATATTTCATATCAGAAATTGATTTCCAAATGAAGTGCACACAAAGAGAATGACCACACTAAGCAGGGTCCGAGCACATCCTGGTATTCTAAGATACGGTCAGCCTTTTAATTCCACATGAGGTCATGAAGTGATTACAAGCACTATGTAGAATTAAAATCGCTGCCTCCAATTCCCATCCAGTCAGACTCGAAACCTACCCTGTGGAATCTTCAGGAAGAAGAGCTAAACAAATGTTTGCTTTGCTAAACTGCTGAATTTTCAGAGGAATAACCTGAGGTTTTGAGAAGATTGAGAATGAATGCTAGGTACTTAAAAAAAAAAAAAACTGTCAGGTCCTGAAAGCACTGAGTTTTAACCTTGGGTGAGGTGAGGGTAAGCACCCAATTCAAAAACAGGTTCTGGCCACTAGCTCTTAACCTGTGTCAAAAAGCCAGGGAGGGGAGGAGTCCCATTTCTAAAACTTGTGTGAAAAAACAGGGCTGGGATGCGACCCCAAGTCTCAAAATATGCAGTTTCTCCCTGAGCGGCATGAACAGCAGTCACGTTGAAAAGGGTGAACAAAGAACAGAGACGTGCGATAAACACCATTAACCAGGGCTCCAGGCAGTGCAGAATAAACCAGCTCGAAATAAATGGGCACTGAGACCCCAGCAAAAACTTTCCAGCAGCCTCAGGAATGTGACAGCCCAGGACCTGGGGCAGCCCTGAAGTGCGAAGAAGGAAAGGGGGCCCAGGGTCCATGCTGGAGCCCCCCTCCTCCTGCCCTTGCCGACACCACTGGCCACTTCTTTCCACTGTCTCTCTTCCTTGGGTACCCGAGGAAAAAGGCATAACAAGACCAAATGGGACCAACCAAGTGAAACATGCCCACTTCCTATGCCAAGCCAACGGCACAAAATTGAGAAAATTAGCACGCACACGTAACCCCCCAACGTACTGCCAGCACTGCACCACCCTGGTGATGGAGACTTAGAACACACAACACCCCCCCCCACCAAAAATACTTTTTTTTTCCCCCAGACCAATAGCTGAGAAGAAAAAATGATAATTCCTCAAGCCGTAGCGAAAGCTAAGTCCTGTCTCTCGCTTTAGCTGCAGCATTCGGCTTGATGTAGCTAAATTAACAAAATGTTCCCTTGGCATTTAAATTCCCTCTTTCTCTTTTTTCCCCTTGTAAGCTTGCAGAGTGGGGGGGTGAAGTGTAATAAGTCAAAAGACAAAGCAACTTCAAAACAAAATCAGTTATTTGTAAACAATCCTTGTGGGGATATTTTTTCCCTCTCCTCTCCACCCCCCCACCCCAAGAAAAACAGCCCTGCCAGTTGTAATAGAAAGCCAAGTAAAGATAAATCAATTAGCTTGCTAATTTCTCCCCTCTCATTTATTTAGCTCTGCACTGTATTTGTCGTAATTGACTACAATTATGTTAATTACTAACTCCAGTATAATTACTATATTTATTGTCATTGAGCACGCTATGTACCCACAGCAAAGCTGGCATTTGTCGGGCATCAAGAAAGCAAACTGTCGAGAGGTGATTCTCCGCAAACTGGCGGATGTGGCTTCAGCAAATGAAAGGGCAAAAGAGATTTCATGCAATGTTAGTTTGAAAGCACCGGTTCATTAAGGATATTAATTTTCTGATAACTACACATTTAAGCATGACACACTCACGCGGTATCTACAGGATTTCGCAATTATTAATGCGTGACAGTTTCAAATGCTAAGTGAATCAATTAAACAGCAGCATTCACAATTCGAGAAGAGATAACTGCTTCATAACTACCTAAGACTACAATTTTCACATGACAAAAAAGAGCCATTGAGGCGCCTTCAAAACCTGACAGGTCAAGAAAGAAGTTTGAAACAAAAGCACCTTACAACCATCATCTCTCCTCTTTCCTTGTCAGATCAACTTTGCTAGTGTCTCCCCAGAAACGGCATCACATGCCAGCTGCCACAAGGTGATTTTTCATGTCTTGTCAAAGAAATCTTTTATTCTATTTGCTCTGCATTAACATGTTACATTTATTGATCAAGGGCCTGTTCGGCAGCCACAGCAGGGCACTGAGCTCTCCATGCCTACGGGGCTTTGATGTCCCGGTGACATTCGAGCCCGAATAATGCACATACTAAATGGATTTAATGCAGAAATGTGTTTGGGCCTGACAGTTACATTAATAACAGCCCCTCACACTGATAAATATGCAATTGCTACTATTAAGAGTTACCCAATTATGGGGAAAATATTTCTCTACCTTATAAATAAATCCATCAAGGAAAAAAAAAAAGTTTTAACAATGGTGCATTTTCTTAAAACACTTCTCCAGCTGCAGAAAATGGGGGTTAACACCCCCTCTTCTGCCCTCCCCTCCAATTGTTTTTAATAAGTCTTGCTTTATCTCAAGAATGGTTTGGGGTTTTTTATTTTTTCTTTTAAACCTCTTTTGTTGGTCTTCTCTGTTCTACCCGTCTCTTATTTCTTCAGAACCAGAGAAAAAGCAGACACTCAGGAGACTGAAAAATTGGGTTCTGTGTAAACTCAGAGAGGAGTGTAGGGGAGGTGGTGCAGAGGTGGGGGGCACAGAGCTGATCTCTGTAATGATGGGTCTAGAGGAGGAGCTTTAAAATATATATATATATATATATATATACACACATATACTCTAAATGAAACCCGAACATGTGTGTATGTGTCTCATTTAAAACCCTGAGTGACCTTGGGCTATGGCAGTGATGGGGGGGGGTTTCCAAGGGGAAGACAAAGCAGCTGGGATGGGAAAGACCTTTCATTAGAAAAGTCTCAGCCAGGGAGAATTTGTAGTTATTATATCCCTGCAATTAAACACAGACGCCCAGCAAAAGGCATAATCATTCCCCTTTCATCATAAAGGAGCAGGGCACAGCTGAAATCGCCAAGACCACAGTCCCTAAGGAGAGGAAAGGGGCCTTTCAGACGGTGAGAGCATGTGAGTGTGGGCCCGTAGGCAAGCACACAGACACACACACACACCCTACCTCTACTTTTCCCTTCAGATCCAAAACTCAACCATGCACTTATCTGTCTCAAGGTCCTCCAGGCTGGGACAACAGTCTGGCCACAGCAATGGTTGAGCCATTTCTCTCCATGACCAACTGTGACCTATGGATCTGAACCACACCTCACAGCCCAAGGGATAAAGAAAGAAGAGGATGAGCTCTCTGGGAATCTCCTCTCCCCCAAACTGGGCCAGGCCTCAGAGGGTCCTGCCTCACCAAACTTTCCAAATCAGAAAGGTTTTAGAGAAACAGAAAGGAAGAAGGAATGAAATGTATGTGACTCTGAGGCCTCCAGGCTCCTGAACTTAAAGCTGCAGGATCTCCTTGGACCTTGCTACAGTGATGTGCAAGGGTTCTTAATGATTTAAAACGAAAAAAGAAATCACCCTGCACAAAAAATATAAGCTTGAAAGTCTTCTCCTGCAAAGAAAGCAACGACTTATGCCGTGAAAAGCAGTTTGGAAGAACTGTAAAGCTGAAACCAGACCACCAGGGCCATCTCAGCTCTCCCTTTTAATCATCAAGGTAAGGAAGTTGTGGGTAAATTTCTTCACTTCTCCAGGCCTCAGTTGCTTCATCTATAAAATGTAGGCAATAATAGTTACATTCTCAAAATGCTGTTAGGAGTTAATGAGATAGCACATGTCAAGTATTCTGCCCGGCCTTGACATGTAGGAAGCACTTGATGATGTTGGCTTTTATTTCTTAAGAAAATAAACTTGAGTATTGATATCATTTATCTGACTCTCTAGCCCTGGACTTCTTAGGAAAGTAGAGCCAGTTGCCTCTTGCTCTTATTGGCAAGTCTGATTTATGATGGTGTGTACTGAGAGAACCATTCTGCTATCTGTCTCCAACGGTGCTCCAGAGGCCTCTGCAACAAGGTGCAGCTGGCGTGGGGGAGAGAGGAGCCTTTTTGTCCAAGGCTGTCCTATACCCTGAAAACATTTAGCATCTCTGGCCTCATCTGCTAAATGCCAGTGAAGCCTCCACCCATCATTGTGACAAAAAGCCCTCTAAGGTGGCTGAATTTCATGGTTGAGAACTTGGAGATCCAGACAGTAGAAAGTAAGGGGTTAAGCTCTCCAGTTTCCCTCCCCAAGTCACCACTGCTTCCAACAGCCACCCTGACAAGGCAGAACATCCCCCACATGCACAAAGATGTCCTCAGAACAGGGCAGAGGGAGAGAATGGAATGGAAGGGCCCAAGTTCCAAACAGTTCAGGGAGAGAGAGCCTTTACAAAGGTGGAAAAATAAACCCCAAGGGTCTAAGGGAATAAAATGGGTGAGATGGGAACCAAAAGGCATTATTAATAAGTCTATAAATTTCTCATCCCAGAGGCAAATGTTACAGGAAATATAGAGACAACGTTTATGAAAGCATTTTCTAAATGACCCTGCAAGCGATAGGATCATCATCACCCACAAGACAGTGAACCTCAAGAAAGTCCTGTGGCCCCTCAGGAATTTTCTCCAGTTGCCTACCACTTCCTGGCCCAGTCTTACCCACCATGGCTCCATACCCCCATTTTCTCTGGCCAAAGAGGAGAAATCCAGGAAGTCAGGAAGACTTAGGGAGGAGGGTCTGCCATCGAAACATCCTCATGGGGGCTTGTAACCTGCTGCCTTAATGTTCTTCTCTCCTTCATCCAGCTGACCTGTCCTAGTGCTTCTGCAGTCATGGAGGGCACTCCAAAAGCATTGTACGTAAAGGAAATCAATCTTGCTACAGAGACACTATGTATTTCCTGCCAAGCCGTTTCCCCCTGCACCCTCTCAGTGTATGTTCTGCTGGTAGCTGGAAATACCAGAATGGCCAAGGATGTTCTTGAAACAAAAGAGGGGTTTTGGGTTTTGGTTTAGGTTTTTGTCTGCTTTGCAGCATTGCCCAGCTTAGGGAGAACACTGATTCCGACATACCTAGAACCTTGCCTCCTTAGAAGCATTCAGAATGTATCAATGCACTAGAACTATACTGAGAATTCACTGACAGTTTATCTTTCTAAAGCCTATCTGTTCTACCATTATCTCTTCCGCTCAAGGCTTACTGACACAGCTCTCTGGCCTCCTTCACACCAATATCAGAATGCTCCCAAACTAAGGCCATTAACATTTGGGGTTTAAAACAAATATGAACAAAGCCCTTAACTGCAAAGACGCACTATTCAATGAAAACCCATCCTAATAAAACATGTCCTTTAAGCTGTTCTCCTGAGAGCTTGCATAGGTCATTTTCTGTCACCCAGACCCACTGGAATATGACCAAATGTACACTGATAATTGGCAGCAATGAAAAATATATGTGAAATGAGTGGGTTTAGCCTGTGGACTATCAGGAACAGTTACATCAGTTAGGATAGGCTAAGTTGTCCTGCATTAACAAGTAACTCCAAAATCTTATAACAGATTCATTTCTCATTCAAAATCTATGCCCAAAAGAGATCAGTAGAGGGTTCTGCTCATTCATACTTAGAATCCCAGACTGACAATGATAGTAGTAGAAGTGGAAATGGCAAATAATTGCTCTTGCTCTTAAAGTTTCTGCCCAGTGGCTATACCCACAGGTGCAGAGATAAGCAAACATACCAAGTGTTGAAGAAATCCTGGCTAACTGTGAAGAACCCCAGTGACTATCAGAGAGTGAAACAACCCACATGGAGGGTCAAGTCTGGGCATTTAGCTAGCAGCATGTTCTAAGCAGTAACAAGAACTATGCTTACTGAAGACCTATTATGCACCAGGTAATTCAGTAGTTATGTCATACACAGCACTCAGCATTTCTGCAACTAGCCCAAGGCCATTTAATCAACTGGTGAACAATAAAAGTAGGACTTCAAGCTAGAGTGGTCCAACCCCAAAGCCTTGGTTCTTTTCATTACACTGCCCATCTTCCCAGTTGAGCAGCAAGTCAGCAGCCCCATTCTGTCTAGCAGTTCATCACAGAGACACAGAAAGTATGGCATCTGTCCTTGAAGCAGCTCTGACAGTATGCCAGGTACCTGTCTCACCACCCGCATCTGGGGACAGAGGGCAGAGCCACAGTTTCATTACTCAGCCCCTCATTCTTATGCCAGCCAAAGCCAAGGAAGCAATGAGCAAGCTTCCATCTAGGAAATTTTCTTCTGAGAAATTCTCCATCCACTGCACTTATCAGAGTAATGCTAAATAAGATGCAACTACAAATAATTTAATTTTTAAAAAATAAGCTTCCTGCTGTCATAGATCAATTAAACCCTTTGCTTTTACTGCCAGATTGACATGGGCATAGTTATCACTGTTTGCCATGGGAGCTCTGCTCTGCCCTCTGTGTTCAACAAGCTAAGCAAGGCAACTCGCCCAAACCACTCAGGGACTTTGGGAAGAGGAATGGAACCACCATGGAGAACTCTGCCCTGACCCAATCTGAGGACATGGAAAACTGAAGCTGGAACAGCTCATTAAAAAGCTCTCTTTGCCTTAAGCAGACTAAGGAACTAACAGTGGCTAAAGCATAGTAGTCAGCAAAGTAAAGGTAAAATATTAACAAGCTCACGGAAGAATTTGAGACAATGACAATCAAATATTCCTGGTAGAACAAATTGGTCTAACCTCTCCAGAGGGCAATCTGGTATCTGTGCCAAAGCCCCCCTGAAAATTCTGTCTACAAGAATTTGTCAAAGCAGCTAATCAGAAACATATTCATCAATGAGTATTAGAAGGATGTTTACAATATAATTACTGAGAACAGTAAAAATTTGGAAATCACCTAAATGTCCAACACTAAGAAATGACTTAAGAAACCATTAGGGCTTGGCGCCTGGGTGGCTCAAGTGGCTAAAGGCACCAGCCACATACACCTAAGGTGGCAGGTTTGAATCCAGCCTAGGCTCACCAAAACAACAATGACGGCTGCAACCAAAAAAAATAGCCGGGTGTTGTGGCAGGTGCCTGTGGTCCCAGCTACCTGGGAGGCTGAGACAGGAGAATTGTTTGAGCCCAGGAGTTGGAGGTTGCCGTGAGCTGTGATGCCACAGCACTTTACCCAGGGGGATAGCTTGAGGCTCTGTCTCAAAAAAAAAAAAAAAGAAAGAAACCATTAAAGATTGTGATGCAGTATTTATTGATATGGGGAAATGTTTCCAACACAATGTGAACAACAGCATCATTTTTTTAAGTACTTGGCATTATAAAAGACTAGGAAAACAGTTCAATGTTAACAGTGGTGATTTCTGGATGGTAAGATTATTATTATTATTAAGTGATTTGAAAGGAAGACAGTTTCCTTCAAACCTTTCTGAGTTTTCTGATATTTCTATATTGATGAATGTTGCTCTCATTATAATTAAGATTATCTTCAAAAATACAGATCTGAAGTACCATTTCCTGAAGATATAGACATGATCATTAATACATTCAAGTTCAAGGAGCAAAATGTCTCTCCTCCTGGCTGTTTTTCCTGATTAACTTCCTAAATCCTCTATCTTCATTCCGGGGTGGATAGCAAAACCCTGACCCTGGGAATTGAGTCCAGAGAGCTCATTCCAGTTCACAGTCACTACTGTTGTCCTGGTTCCCATCCAATCATCAAAGGAAGAATCAGATCTGGGCTGAAAGGGCCGAAGATGGGAACGTTTGAGCCTTTTACGAGAGCCAGAAATTTTATTTGGGCCTGTCTTCTTGCTTCCCTTTCCAACTTCTAATCTGACAGGGTACACACTGGCTCCAGTAACTTGAACTGAGCATTATAAATATAGCAATTGGAAATCCGTGCACTTCTGCATGGAGAGGTAACTCATTTACTGTGGGGCCATCCAGCTGAGGGAAAGGTGTGTTTACCATAGTTAATATAAGACAGAAGATCCTAAAGTGTAATGGGAATAAAAAGGTCCAGTAACTTCAAACAAAAGTTCAGAACTTATGCATCTATAACCACCCTTCCCTTCAGCACGAACAGGTGGTCATAGGAGGATCAGCAGAATTGCCTCTTTTATGAATGAGATTAACAATACTGATGGTGTATGGCTAAGAATGAATGAGAAAACAACAATGTTGTTCCTCACATGAGGGGTTAAAGTCTGGTGCTTCCCTTTTAACTAACATCTTGACAAGAAGTAAAAACAAACCTTGCCGCATAGGAGGAAATTCAACAGGATCAGATCAATAATGAGTAGCCATCAAAACTCCCCTAACAAAGAAAAACCCAGGACCTCATGGCTTCGCTAGTGATCTGGCAAAATATTTACATCATGATATGTTCGTTAGCTTACCCCTTCCTGCCTGTGGACGCTGCCAAGGAAGCATCGTTCAAGTCTTTCTTCCCACTGCCGTCATGTCTAAGTCAGAGTCTCCTAAAGAGCCCGAACAGCTGCGGAAGCTATTCATTGGAAGGTTGAGCTTTGAAACAACTGATGAGCGTCTAAGGAGCCATTTTGAGCAATGGGGAACGCTCACAGACTGCGTGGTAATGAGAGATCCAAACACCAAGCATTCCAGGGGCTTTGGGTTTGTCACATATGCCACCGTGAAGGAGGTGGATGCAGCAATGAATGCAAGGCCACACCAAGTGGATGGAAGAGTTGTAGAGCCA
>CAUYTI010067720.1:0-10211 GCA_963575145.1 Galago senegalensis
TATATACCAACAGCAGCCAAGCTGAAAAAGCAGTCAAGGACTCTATTCCATTCACAGTAGTGCCAAAGAAGATGAAATATTTAGGAGTTTACCTAACAAAGGATGTGAAAGACCTCTATAAAGAGAACTATGAAACTCTAAGGAAAGAAATAGCTGAAAATGTTAACAATTGGAAAAACAGACCATGCTCATGGCTGAGAAGAATCAACATTGTTAAAATGTCCATACTACCCAAAGCAATATATAATTTTAATGCAATCATCATTAAAGCTCCACCATCATATTTTAAAGATCTTGAAAAAATAATACTTCATTTTATATGGAATCAGAAAAAAACCTCAAATAGCCAAGATACTCAAAATAAAAACAAAGCAGGAGGAATCACGCTACCAGACCTCAGGCTATACTACAAATCTATAGTGATCAAAACAGCATGATACTGGCACAAAAATAGAGAGGTAGATGTATGGAACAGAATAGAGAGCCAACAGATGCATCCAGCTACTTACCGGTACCTGATCTTTGACAAGCCAATGAAAAATATTGAGTGGGGAAAAGATTCCCTATTTAACAAATGGTGCTGGGCAAACTGGCTGGAAACCTGTAGAAGACTGAAACTGGATCCACACCTTTCACCATTAACTAAGTTAGAGTCTCACTGGATTAAAGACTTAAACTAAAGCATGAAACCATAAAAATACTAGAAGAAAGTGTAGGGAAAATACTTGAAGAAATTGGCCTAGGCGAACATTTTATGAGGAAGACACCCTGGGCAATTGAAGCAACATCAAAAATACACTATTGGGACCTCATCAAACTCAAGAGATTCTGCACAGCCAAGAACACAGTAAGTTGTCGTTGTGTGTTCTTGGAGCTTCTGATCGGGGACGCAGGAGAAAGAACTGCAAACAGAATGAATATTTCAAGGAAGACTGGGACTCGCTCTGGTCAGCAGCCCAGCTAATCTTTACTGATTACCTTATATACTTTCCAACATTCAGTAAGAATTTAACACGTATACAAAGAAGTCAAGTAACATTAGGAAGCTACCATTTAAGATTACAATTTAGTGTGAAGGTTGAGGAACACATATACAATTGATTTTGTTTAGGGTAAAAACATAATGGAGCCTGGCTGTCTGTCTTTGCTGGCCCATAGTGAAGCTACACATTATAATGCTAATGAAGAGAGAAGGCAGAGAATAGAACCCAATGCTCCAAGACTGGTCTTTCCACCCCCAGCTACACCTCAGCTGATTCTCCACAATGCTTAACAAAGAGAGCTTTCTGCATATTTCTGCATATCTATAGGCAGGTACAGAAGCTCTATCTTCAAAGAATTGCTTCTCAGAATCAATCTCCTGAAGGAGCACATTGGGGCGAATTGCCATGTCTTGAGCAAGGGGTGCATATCTGCAACAGTAAGTAAGGCAAGCAGACGGCCATCAGAATGGGAGAAGATTTTCACAGGTTATGTCTCCGACAAAGGTTTAATAACCAGAATCCATAGAGAACTTAAATGTATTAGCAAGAAGAAAACGAGGGATCCCATCTCAGGGTGGGCAAGGGACTTGAAGAGAAATTTCTCTAAAGAAGATGGGCGCATGGCCTACAGATATATGGAAAAATGCTCACCATCCTTAATCATCAGAGAAATGCAAATCAAAACTACTTTGAGATATCATCTAACTCCAGTAAGATTAGCCCATATCACAAAATCCCAAAACCAGAGATGCTGGCGTGGATGTGGAGAAAAGGGAACACTTCTACGTTGCTGGTGGGAATGCAACCTATGCTCCTTTTGGAAAGACGTCTGGAGAACACTCAGAGAACTAAAAACAGACATACCATTTGATCCTGAAATTCCTTTATTAGGTATATATCTAGCCAGAGGTTTATTGATTTAATTTATTTTTTCAAAGAAACAACTTTTTGTTTCATTAATTTTCTGATTTTTCTTTTTTTTTTGTTTTTGTGTCATTAATCTCTGATTTAATTTTGTTATTTCTTTTCTTCTGCTGGGTTTAGGGTTAGATTGTTCTTTTTTCCAATTCCATACATGGTTTTTAAGTATGTTGATGTGATCACTTTCTGTTTCTCAAATGTAGGCATCTAGTGAAATAAAGTTTCCTCTCAGGACCACTTTTGCTATATCCCACAGGTTTTGGTAATTTGTTTCTTCATTGTTGTTGAGGAACTGAATAATTTTCTCTGTTATCTCTTCCTGAAGCCAACTATCATTCAGCATAAGGTTGTTTAATTTCCATGCCTTTATGTGGGAATGAACATTTTTGCTGGAGTTGAGATCCACCTTTATAGCCTGTGGTCTGAGAAGAGACAAGGTATAAATTATATTCCTTTATTTTTTCTCAGGTTTGATTTATATCCTAGGATGGTTTAGAGTATGTGTCATGGGCTGACAAGAAAAAAAATGTATATTCCTTAGCTTTGGGATGGTGTGTTCTGTGTATGTCTATCAACCCCATTTGTTCAAGGGTCACATTTAGGTCATTTGTATCTTTGTTTAGTTTCTGTGTAGAGGATATGTTCAGTTATGTCACAAGGGTGTTAAAGTCCCTGACTACTATGGTGTTATGGGATATCATGTTGCTCAGACCCATCAAAGTCTGTTTCATAAATCTGGAAGCATTTAAGTTGGGTGCATAAATATTTGAAATGGAAATGTCTTCTTGTTCCTTTGATCAGTATAAAGTGTTCATCTTAGTCTTTCTTAACTTTAGTGACTTTAAATATGCTTGTATGTGAAAATAAGATTGTAACCCTTCCTTTCTTCTGATTTCTTCTTGATTGGTCCTTCAAGGCTAGATTCCTATCCTGGCAACAGCATATGGATGGCTTGTGCTTTTTTTATCCAATCAGCCAGCCTATGCCTCTTCAGTGCTGAATTCAGTTCATTGATATTTATTGAGAGAATTGATTAAGTGTGGTGGAATTCTATTAATCTTGTTTTGTGAAAGTCTGTTTTATCCTTTGCACCATTGTGGAAGCTAAATATTGGTTTTTAGCCTCAAGATGTTTAATGTGCTGGTGGTCCATTGTGGTGGTCAGTGTTTAGAATATGTCTAGGTATTTCCTGTAGAACTGGTCAAATGTCTAGGTATTTCCTGTAGAACTGTGTCAAATTTCTTCAGTGAAAATCAGCAAAATATTTGATTTCAAATATTGCAAATTTCCTCAGTGCAATATCAGCAAAATATTTGATTTCTTCACCAGTTTTGAAGCTTACTTTAGAAGGATACAGAATTCTGGGTTGCACATTTTTTTTTATTAAGATGTTGGAGGTGGATGACCATGCTGTTCTGTCTTGGAAAGTTTTAGTTGAAAAGTCTGCTGTCATACTAATGGCTCTGCCTGTATAGCTAAGTTTGTGCTAATTCCTGGCATCCTGCAGAATTTTTCTTTCATCTTGATTTTGGACAGGTTCATTACATTTTGGAGAGGCTCTGTTTGAGTTGAGACGACCTGGGGTTCAATATCCATCTGAAAGGAGTGTGTCAGGGACTTTAGCAAAACTTTGGAAGTTTTCATTTATGATGGTCTCCAGTAGGCCTTCCATTCCTTTGGGACAATCTTCTTCCCTTTCAGGAATCCCGTTATTCATGTGTTTGAACACTTCATGGAGTCTCATATTTCTCTAAGCACCTATTCTGCATTCTCTCTCTTCTTTTCTGCCTCTGTAACTACCTGTGTTAACTCAAAAACTTTATCCTATACCTCTGAGTTTCTTTCTTCTCCATGGTCTAAACTATTTTTGATACTTTCTACTGCATCTTTACATTCCCTGATGATCTCCTTCATTACCTTAAGCTCCACCATATCATTTCTATATTCTGCATATCTCTCATTCAACTTATAGTTCTGTCTTTTCATTTTTTTATTCATTCCTTTTATTGTCTTTATCATCCATATTTTAAATTTCCTTTCTTCAAGTCCATTAATTCTGTATAGGTGGATTCTTCTGCAGTAGCTGCCTCATGGTCCCTTGGGGGACTTCCTTTGGTTTGGTTTCTCATGTTGCCTGAATTTTTCTGTTGGTTCCTCCTCAGGTGTTCTTTCTACTTGTTCGCCTCCTTGTCCTTTTTCCTTTCTCACTGCCTCCCTTGCTTCAAACAGAAGTCCTTGCTCTTGATGACAGTATGTTGCAATATGTTGCCAAGACACATGGTGGCGCTGTAGTTTTTTGGAGGCAGACCACACAGTCAGCAACTCCTATGGACCTTATTTCAAACTTAGTTGCCTTAAGTGATCGCCAGATTGTTTCCTCAAAATTCAGATGCTGCCAGGTTAAAGCTCACAAGAATCCTTCAGGGGCAGGTCTCCCAGTGCCCCTGACACCAGTCCCATAGAGTCCAGGAGTCCTTCAGCCTGTCCTAAGAGTAGAATTCTGATTCCAGCAGGTGGAATTAAGATGGCCATGCTTTAGGCCCCTGCTAAGACCTTCTCACAATGTTATCACAATGGCATCCCCATGGCCACCAAGACCTTCTCAGTATGGTGGCCTCACCAGATACCAAACCTATGAGAAATCCACTCCAACTAGTGTTCAAATCTGTTGGTGTATACTGTTCGAGTATGCCCACCCTTCAAGATTTCCACTTAATTCACGGCTTCCCCCAACTACTGAAAACTCCAGAAAGCCTTCTTCCCATCCCAGAGCTACATTAAGGGCCAGCTGATCCTAGCTGGTCACAACCATTCGCTTAATTTATCAGAATCCCACTGCTCCAGGTGGTGCCCATGGCTCAATGAGTAGGGCGCCAGCCCCATATACCAAGGGTGGTGGGTTCAAACCTGGCCCAGGCCAAACTGCAACAAAAAATAGCTGGGTGCTGTGGCAGGAACCTGTAGTCCCAGCTACTTGGAAGGCTGAGGCATGGGAATTGCCTAACTAAGCCCAGGAACTAGAAGTTGCTATGGGCTGTGTTTTGCCATGGCACCCTACTGAGGGCGATAAATTGAGACTCTGTCTCTACAAAAAAAAAAAAAAAAAAAAAAAGAATTCCACTGCTCCAGATCATACACTATATCCAGCACACCACCTTCTCACCGTGCTTCCTGAGCTATTATTACTCTGTATAAGGTCCCCACACAAGGTATGGCTGTGTTCTCTCTTTTCCCCCAGTCATTCCAGGAAAGCTCAGCTGAATGATCCTTCTGGTCCTCCATCTTACTCCATCCATCCATCCCCCTGCCAATTTTGAACTTTTTAAAAGAAAAAGTACCTAAGTTTATAAGTATAAAAAAAGGACTACTGGGAATAAAGAGGGTAAATAAATAGTAATAGAAAAAAATTACCAGAAATTCACTAGAAAGATATAAAACCCCTAAAATCTGTGGCCCTCAGTTATTACCTTCTAAAGTTCTAAAAAGCAAAAATTTCCACAACAAAGTATAAGTAAAATGAATAAATAAATCCATAATTATGTTAGGAGTTTATAGTACACATTTCTCACTGATAAATAAGAAAAATAAGACAGAGGCTATGTGCAGTGGATCACACCTATAATCCCAGCATTTTGGGAGGCAGAGGTAGGATGATTGCTTAAGGTAAGGGGCTCAAGAACAGCCTGGAGAACACAGTAAGAGCTCATCTACACACACACACACACATACACTTTAGCCAGGCATGATGATATGTCTCAGCTACTTGGGAGGCTGAGGCAGGAAGACTGCTTGAGCACAGGAGTCTGAGACCACAGTGAGTTATGGTAACACCACTGCACTCCAGCCTGGATGACAGAGGGAGACCTTGTGTTGAAGAGGTAAAAATAAGAAAAAAAAAAAGGAAGAAAGAAAAAAGAACAAGAAGAAGAGGAGGAGGAAGAGGATGAGAAGGAGAAGGAAGAGGTGAGGAAGGAGAAGGAGGAGGAAGAGGAAGAGGACTAGAAAAGGTAAGTTAGTGAAGGAGCCAATAGACACGAATAATGAAGGACAACCTTGATATTCTACATATTCTGCCTGTCACATATACAGAGGTAGACTGTACTCAGCATCCACAGCTAGGGGCACACATTCACATGTTCATTCCCAGAACCTCACTTGGTAGCCTCATTTAATTAATAGTGCCTGTGAGAAATGTCTTGTTATTATTGCATTTTAAAGATAGCGGTGTGGTGAGCAAACCAGGACAGTGGGAATTTAAGAAAGAACAGAAAAGGACGACACTCATTTGAGAGAGGCTCAGTATGACTCTTCATCAGGGAAGGGAAAAAACCATCTAGAAACTTAAAAGTTTGGTCATACCAAGTGTTGCTGAAGGACACAGGAATGTGGTGCTGCTGCTGGGGAGATTAGTGGGCACAGCCCATCTAGGGGTGCAGCTGGGAGGTGCTTAGAAGAGGTGAAAAGGCACCTGTGTTCCTACCCAGAAATCCCACCTGTAGCATCCACTCTTCTTAGGATGTTAGTTGTCAAGGAAAAATGTTGCTTGTTGCTGTGAGTAAGGCCGTGAATACTTACATTTTCTTTAATTCTCAAAATGGAATTTTTTAGCATGAATTAATATTGAAGATATAATACTCACCAAAAGGTAAAAACTTCAAGGTGCCAAAGGACTTGTACAGCATATTCCATTTATACAGACTTAAACATACTGAAAAAGAGACTGTGCATTCTGTAGGGGACCACAGACATGCTGTACAGCCTGTCCAAGACTGAAATAAGGGAAACAAGAAGGATTTTTTTTAAAGTACATCACAGTTGAAAACTGAAATTAAAAAATATAAAAGGATAAGAAGAATAGCTAATAGAAAAATCGGCAAAGCACTTTTAATAAAAGAGATGAATAGATTTCCAGGAAACAGACGAAAAGTAATTAGCCAGAATGCTTCATCAACAGGAAAATGCAAAGAAAACCGTGAGGGGATGCGGCAGGCATCCTAACATTAACTTCTCTCTCATCCTGCTCATTTCTCCCATGCTTGGGTTTTCCAAGGTGGAGTCGCTAGAGGAGGAGGTCCTTCCTGGGGACACTGAAGCCAGGTCTGAGTAGGGTGGAGTCACACTTGCCCTTGGCCTCCCATCACCATCTAGACCACAATTAGCTCCCAGTTCTTTATCTTTCTTCCCAATCCACATTCCCTTCCTGGTCTTGCATAGCCCTGAAGGGTTGCAGGGTTCACCCAGCAGCCCAGGAGTAAGCCTAGGTCTTCCTCTTCTCTTTCTCTTCCAGGCTCCACAGCCAATCTCCAGGCTTTCCCATTTTTGCCTCCTAAATATATTCCAAATCCGTGCACACCTCCCCCCACTCATGAAATCCCACCCCAGGAGTACACGGTCACTGGTTCCTAAGTGAGCCTTCCTCTAGCATTCCCTGCCTCCTATCTATATTTTGCCTTCCATCCGGACAGAATGTGGCTAAAACCCTTCATCGGTACCTTTTGCTTCACTGTCTGCCCCACCCTCCCCACCACCTCACCCTCCCATTCATCCCCCAGCTCCCTGGAACTTCCTGGGTCCCCACATTGCACCTTCTCAGGGGCTCTGCACACACAGGTCCCTCAGTCTGCAACATGCTCACCTGCCTTGCCACCCTCCAGGGTGACCTCTGTGACCCCATGCCTTCGGACTTAGGCAGGCAGCCCCTATGTGCCCTTAACAACTCCCTCTCAACCATAGTACATATCCCCTACTCCCCACTGGGTCATTATTCCCATCTGTTCAGAAAGAGTAGGGATCACATCTGCTCAGTACACCTCCAACACCTTCCTTGACCCCTACTATAAGAAAAGGTATTTGCCCAATATGTGAAGGACCTCTGAGCCTTGGCTTTGTCACCTGTATACAGATGGTTGCAGTACCAAGTTCACAGGGCCATTTTGAGGCTTAAAACAGATAATTTACTTCAACTGCAGAACACAAGGAAATTAATCAATTATCCTTAACTTGCTGAAATCACAGCATGACCTCAGAGTCCTATTCCATCTCCCAGCCCTCCCTTGGGCTCCATGGGGCTCTCCTGGTCCCTCCTGTAAGCCCCTGTACTCCCACCCCAGCAACACTTTGCTGAACAAGACCCTGAGCCCTGTCCTGCCCCTCGTTTCTCCCTTAGAAAGTGTGTTTATGGAGCTGGCTGTCCCAGACCACAGTGTGGAACAAGCTCATCCTACAGTCCCAGAACAGAGCTCAGTGTAGGATCAATCCTCTGAGTAAGACCAACAAACTGAGGGAGATCAGCTGCCAGATTCTCCCATCCTGGAGGGGTCTAGATTCTTTCCTACTCCTGTGGAGGATATCCTTGGAGTCCTGATCAGCCACCAAACCACAGCCAGCTCAGCCACTGGTGTCCCTGAGACCATGTGAGGTTCCTTCAGGAAACACCACTACCAGCTTCCTCAGCTGCTCTCATTGGGCACCTCCACATTTTAGCCTTGGTGGGAAGGACAGACTCCATCTTACTCAGACCTGGCTTCCGTGTCCCCAGGTAGGACCTTCTCCCCTAGCGCCTCCACCATGGAAAACCCAAGCATGGGAGAAACGAGCAGGCTGAGAGAGCAGTTAATTTCAGGCTGCCTGCCACTTCCCTTCATGGTTTTCATTGCATTTTCTTGTTCACCAAGCATGCCGGCTAGTGGCTGCCTTTTGCTATGTCAGGTACCCAGAAAGGTCCACCCAGCTCTGTTATAATGGTTGCTCCTACACAGGGACAAGCTAGTTGTCTTAGTGCGTGGCCCTCAGGCCCTGGGTTTGCTGGACGTCCACCACCTCCTCTGCCTTTCTGTGCCCCCCACCCCGGTGTTCAGGACTGGCCTTCTCTGTCTCCCGGCGTGGCACGGTGGGTTTTTCAACTAGAGCTGCAGTTCTCACCCTCAGCCAAAAGGCGAGTCACCTAGACCCTATTGCCTGGGACTCACCCCAAACTGACTCAATCAGCATCTGGGACATGATTTAAAATGGCCGTCTCCCTTCTCAGCTCCCAGGTGACTCCAGCGGCTGCACAGAGATGGGGCTGGCTCGGCCAGACAACAGAGGGACAGCAGCTGGGGCAGCTCTGGACACAGACTGGACTGAGCATTTCTAACGAGTCAGGAGTTCCTCTAAATTGATGGGAAAGGATACCAGATCCAGCAGAAAACTCCGTAAAGGAGAGGTACTGACAACTAATGGAGAAAGGCAAGCAACTGTCAAGAGCGTAATAAAAGGCACTGAACTGTGGTGACAGTCAAGGCGACTGTCCCTGTTCGCTGGGGCGGGAACTGACTCCAAGGCGTCAATGTGAATGCAGTTACTTACTACCCATTAAAGTAAAATGTGACTCTACTGATTAGCATAGGATTTTCGCTTTGAGAATTTATTTTATAAAGGGAGAAGATAAACCTGGTTCTGGAGACTCAAAGCACAAAAGTTTAGCGAAGCATTTCCAGTGGGAAAAATGCCCGGAAAATCCCCAGGCACCGCCATCTTGGAAGAGGCGCTAGGGACATGGGGCACAGGACCGGAGGTGGGTAGGGGTGTAGGAGTGTCCTGGCCGGACCGCAGGCCCCTGTGGACAGATGGCCTACCCAAGCTGGCGGGACCTCGTTTCCTGCTTCCAGTCTAAGTTGCCTCTGCCCACTTCAGAGCAGACTTCACAGAGGTGTGGATTCCCACCAAACCTGGAGTCCCCAGACTGGACCCTGTAGTCATTTTGGTGTTTGTAACTCTAACTGTGCAGATGCTTTGAATGCACACATTTGTTCCTGTAGACTTGTATGATTATGAGGAAACACAATAGGTAGGGAAAACAGGGACAGCAGACTTTTTTCTGTATTTTGTATTTTATTTCTGGGTGTTCGTAAACATGTTTTACATTGCAATTTGCAAAATTTTCATAGAAGAACTTCATTACAAAAAGAGCCAGCAGGAAGGGTTTAAGAGGATAGTTGAATAAACAAGAAAAAAATATTTGGTTGGAAAAATTCTTTCATTTTTCTTGGACATTTTCTCTTACACATGAGTCAAAATCAGCGGGTCAAAGCCTACTCAATGAAATACAAAATCCAATTCATAGCACACTTTTTATCAAAGTTTGAAAAGAGAACTATGTCAACTCGATCAGCATGTATGAGAAACCGACAGTGAACATCCTGCTTAATGGAGAAACATTTAGAATAATCCCGCCTCACCAAGAGGAAGCCAAGGATGCCACTACAATATTACTGATGCCCTACTTAGCCTTTTAAATGTCCCATACTTTCTCCTTGTTTCTGTCAA
>CAUYTI010067722.1:0-22832 GCA_963575145.1 Galago senegalensis
GCGGGCGCCTGTAGTCCCAGCTACTTGGGAGGCGGAGGCAAGAGACTCGCTTGAGCCCAGGAGTTGGAGGTTGCTGTGAGCTGTAATGCCATGGCACTCTACCCAGAGGGACAGCTTGAGGCTCTGTCTCAAAAAAAAAAAGAAAAAGAAAAACACACTAACCAAAAGAATGGAAATGATGCAAAAGACCGAGAAGAATATCGTGCTACTGTGAAACTTACCTGCTACAGATTCCAAAAGAGTGTTTAGACTGTGATTTGACATCTTTCATGACTGACAAGAAAATCTAGGGCCCTTGTAAAACAGAAGAGGAGAGAATGCATTACAAAACATGCGTGTGGTGTAGGTGTGTCTATCTCAATGCAAACACATTTGGAAGTTAATGAAAAATACACTTTATTCACAATAGTAATAAAACTATAAAATACCTAAAAATAAACAAAACAAGAAATGTGCAGGACATATGTTAGATGAACTACAAAACTTTATGAAAGAAAACAAAAGACATCTTGAGAAACTGGTGATGTGCACCACGCTTCCTGAAGGCAAGACTCAATACTGTAAATCTGTCTAATCTCTATCAAATTAACTTGTAAATTTAGGGAAGTGGACATTTTTGAAGTTCCCTGGGTACAATAAATGTCCATCATGTGTATATAGTTTTTAGAGCAAAATAACAGGGGTTAGAGTCCAATTTAATATTAAAAATTTATTTTAATGGATACATTTAAGCAACATAATATTAGTGCAAGCTTATGTGACATATCAACAGTAGTGAACATAATATATATTTTTAGCCTTCAAAGTAATAAAGAATTTCAAAGATATAATATATTTTATTTTTGTAAATTGACAATAATTGTACATATTTGTGGGGTACATAGTGATGTTTCAATACTGGTTCAGACAACTGAGTTCACAAACTTATCTTAGAAAAAAAGCTGCATACCACATTGCTAATATCACGATAGTCGTAAGGTAGCCAAGGGGAGTACTTCGATAGTGACCATAGTGATATTCAGCAATGAGCTATGTAGCACTTTTTTTAGGATGAGTTCACGGACTCAATTTTCTGACCTTGTACATGTACAGTAATTATATCAGGGTAATTAGCATGTCCATCATCTCAAATATTTGTCATTTCTTTGTATTTGGGATATTTAATATTCTTCTTCTAGCTATATGAAACTACATAACATATTATTGCTGAGTCACTTTACAGTGCTAGAGAACATTAGAATTTTTTCCTTGTATGGATCTGTAATTTTGTATCTTTAACAAATCTCTCATTATCTCCAACTTCCCCCTGTCCTTCCCAGCCTCTAGTATCCTCTGCTCTGCTTTTTACTTCTATGAGTTCAACTTCTTTTGATTTCCACATAGGAGTGAGGACATGTTACATTTAACTTTGTATTCCTTGGTTATTACATTTGATGCAATGACCTCCAGTTCCGTCCATGTTGCCATGAAAGACAGGATTTCCTTATTTTTTAAGGCTAAATAGTATTCCATTTTGTATATATTCCAATTTTTTTTCTTTATCCATTTATTTGTTGATAAACACCTAGGTTGATTCCCTATTTTGATTATTGTGAATAGTGCTGCAATAAACATGGGCTTGCATGGGTCTCTTTGATGTACTGATTTCCTTTGGATAAATGCAGGCTTTGGAATTACTGGATCATAAAATGGAGTGATATTTTTAATGCTGGAAAAGAGGGGGTAAGATGGCTGTCTCGTGAACTCCATAAGCAATGATAATTGATATACCCTTCCTGGGGTTCAATTTTTCAGAGTATATTCAAAACCCTATAAATGCACATATAATCAGGCCCAGAAATTCCAATTCTAGGACACGTCCTAAGGAAATTATCAAAAACAAAAGCTTATGCATAAAGATATTTATGTGAGCCTTTGTAATGGCAAAACAATGAAATAATCAAAATTTATAACAAAAAGAACTCATTAAATGAAATATGGTTCATTGATATAGGGAAACATAGACTCCTTACTAAATATTAACTGAATGAATGAGTTATTAATTCAATGAAAATCATGTAGTAGAAAAATACTTAATGGAATGAGAAAATTCTGATGAAATAATAAAAATGAAAAAATAATTATACTAGAATATGTTACTTGTACTACATAAATAATAGTATATATATTCACAAAAAAAGCATCTAAAATATAATTGTATGTGATGCATTATATTTTCTTTATATTTTGTATCTTTTTAAAATTTATACAATTAGTATGCTTTACTTTCATACAAGTAACAAACAATAAACATTACTACTTTAAAATAATGTTTGTTCTCATCAGGAAATTCTTTCTCAGGGTCTATTCCATTATTCTGAAGATACTTTATATAAAGGGCTACTTATCATCACTTACTTTATGAATAAGGTGACATCAATTCATGATTAGTCCTAATTCATGTCTATTTTTCCGATATAATTATTAAGAACTCGCTACTTCACTCCCAAGTGCCCCAGCTTGTGCAGTGAAGTGTATGGCTGATCACTCTATTTATAAAAGCACCACACTTCACATTTAAGGTTAAGCCTCAGTATCGTTTTTAAGTATGGCATTTCTCTCACATGGTTCATGATTAGCCAAAGAGGGAAGGAGCCTCAATAGATATTATATTAGCATTCCTACAAAGATTAATTTGCTCTAAAATATCTGATGTACTATTTCTGAAAACAATTGCAAAGCTATTTTTAAAAATCTGGCAGGGATATAAATTTCATTAGAAGACTATGATAGTGTCTCAGAGGAGGACAAGTATAAGAAAGACATTTTAGATTTTTTTTCACCTGTAGTGAAGGACAACTGAATCCAGGATAAAGCCAGGTCTAACTTATGTAAAAGTAAGTGCAATCTCATAATTATAAATCCTTTCCTGAGGCCTCGTGGACCATGTTAAGCTGCCCTAAGGTGAACAGAAGTGATAAAGTAAAGATCTCTTTGAAAGGTAGTAATTGTTCCCATTCCAGGTTGGTAGCCACAAATAAATCATTTTTCAATTGTACCCAATTATGTATTTTTTTCCTTTTCACCTTCACACTAACCTCAATGCACTGCTGCTTCTCTTATATACTAAACACAGCAAACTATTATTTTAGCTGATTTCATCTTTCACTGATACTCAAAAGCTTGTGTGCCATTACTGTCTTGGAGAGTTTTGCTAACAGAAGAAATGATTAGGAAGAATAAAAGCATAATCATAAAAAAACTCCTTTTTCCCAAACCCCTTTCTTCAGTGTCCCTTTGCTGCCCAACGTTGGTTACCCTGCCGCTAATTTATAAATAAAAAAGAGAAGGTTCTTCTATAAAACAAAATTATAGAACATCTTTCAAAATCAGTACCTGTGATGACTCAGGCACCAGGTTAATAAAACTAATTTTTCCTAAGGGTTTCATACAATAGAGGGTTATTGTTTTCCTCCATCATTTTCATTTACCTGGCTAGAAAGAACTGAAAATGTTCAAGGTCATAGCTAGTGGAGTGCACTGAGTGGATGCCTATGATGTAATTATGAGAGCACCCCGGAGTATTCTATTATTTAGCAAACAAAAGTAGAACATGCAGCACACCACATAATTACTGGTCCCTCTTCACTAAAGGGGCTTAGTTTGAGTCCCATTCCTGCTTGTCAGTTCAGAATTATGGTCTGTGAAATTGAAAGGCAGTTACTGAATGTCAATGTACTGGCTATCTGTTGCTCCCGTTTCAGAGTTGTTTGCTTCAGGAAGAAGAAAAAGAGGTTTGGTAACTGCTCTATGTTTCTCTTTGGAATTTCTTCATAGACTCTGGCAGAAGAAGACAAGGGTATATATTATATAGAATCAGTCCAAACATAGCTATTTTCACAAATGATTTTTTTGTGTACTACTTTAATGAAGTTCATCACATAGATATTTTTAAGAACTATAACAATAGCTTTCCATGCTCTCATTACTCCTCATTACCTTCTAAATTGAGCACACTCCCAAGTCTGATTTTTAAGAGACGTTCACATAAAAACTCAACCATACGTGTATTTTCAGTTTATCACCACTGTCTACTCCAACGTAACATTTTCATCCAAATACAACTATCTGGAAGATTTCTGATTTCTGTTATGATGCACCAAGACCCTACAAGATAGTCATTTGCAGAAAGCAGTTATAAGTCTAAACCTCATATGAAAAGCAACTATGTGATATACAGGCCTACATGTGGAAACATATGGACTCTGGTAGGAGTATATGCTCTGCTTTTATGGATTTCATCTTTGTACCAAGTGTAGTTTGTGCATAAAATGGTGTAGGCACCAATAGAAAGATCATACCCATTCTGGCCAGAGAAACCATAAAGTTGAACACATGGACACCATGGCTGCTGTCAAATAAAGTGAGGAATCTAAGAAGAAAAAGAGCCAAAAAGAGGATACCCAAATTCTGTCTGCCTGAATCTCTGACTTCTAAACCATGCATGCATGGAATAAAATCAAAGTTACACAGCCAAAGACAAAATGATTAAAGTGAGACCAGTGGCTATAAGAGAGTTTGACGTCCAATCCAGCTAAGACATTTGCATAATAAAACAAAAGAAAGAACACTCATCATAGAAAATTAGTAAGAGTCAAAGTTCTCAAAATTTAATATTTACAATATGCATGATACATTCCAAAATTATCTGACATACAAAAAAGAAACTGATAAACCAAGAAAATCTAACACATTCTCTAAAGGAAAAAAAAAAAAAACAAACAACCAAATAAAACTTAACATAAGGTGACCCAATCATGGGTAGTGTCAGATGAATATTTTAAAACAAGTCATTATAACAATCCAAAGTGATATAAAACAAAATATTAAAAGCACTCTGGAGGGCTCAAGCGAGTGGATTGCCTGAGCTCAGGAGTTTGAGATCAGCCTGAGCAAAGCAAGATGCTCTCTCTACTAAAAATAGAAAAACTAGCTGGGTGTTGTGGGGGGCGTCTGTAGTCCCAGCTACTTGAGAAGTTGAGGCAAGAGGATCATTTTAGCCCAGGAGTTTCAGGTTGCCATAGCCCTCAACCCCAGGACAACAGAATGAGACTCTGTCTCAAAAAAATAAAAAATAAAAATAAGGATACAACAGCCCAAATGTATAAATTATAAAAAATGACCAAATAAAAATTCTAGAACAGGAAAATACAATATCTGAAATTGTAAAAATTCATTAGATGAATTTGATGCAATCTCTCTTCATGATTGTCATAGTCTTATATATAGACAGTCCTTTAATACTCACCGAAAACCTATTAAAGAAAATAAGTGCAGCAAAATTTCAGGGCACAAAATTAATGCTAAAAAATAATTTGAGGGGAATGAGAAATAACTGCTCCCTGGGTATAGGGTTTCCTTTTAAGTCGATGAATATGTTCTGGAACAACATAGTGGTTGGACAACATTGTGACGTACTAAATATTAGCACTAAATTTTACAACTTAAAATGGCTATCATGGCAAATTTTATGTTATGCATATGTTATTAGAGTAAAAGAAAAGAAAACAAAAGCCAATCCTTCTGATCCCTACTCACTGATTAAAATAGCAACTTAGACACTAGCTGTGTGATCTCGAACAAACTACTACCCAGTTTAAGTTTCATTGTCCATAACTGCAAAAAGGAGAGATAATAATACCAACCACATATGAATGTTTTAATGATTTATGATCGTCTATGTGGGTACAGTCCCGACCTGAACATTCACAGGTGCAGCAGTGCTGTGGTAGTGGTCACCCTCGTGCCGGTACTGGCATTGTACATCACCATAATAATAGTCTTTACTGGCAACTCCTATGGTCTAGACTTCAGCTTCTTCAGCTAAAACTAGACCAAATTAGGTGGCATAATGCCTTTCTTGGTTTTCTGAGCAGAAAATTTTATTTTTCTCATTTTAAAATGAGAGGAAGTTAGGATTCTGTATATTCCTGAAAGACTACTTAAAAGTGTGGTTGTTCACATATAATATGACATGCTATGGCTGTCTGCTTTTTTATTGAGAGGAATTTACTTCATAGGCAGCAAAATAAATAAATCAACGGATATATGCCACATAGGACTTTTATAAATTATAATTTTTAAGTGAATAATTAAAAAAATAGACTTCATGATCCGTGTTGATTATGATTATCACATGTGAGGTTATTCACCATTAATTCTGGGGCTCTTTTTTAAATCCAAAGGCTTCAAATAAACAACATTTGAGTATACATCCTTAGGCCTTTCAGTTTTCTGGAAGCATTATTAAAATATTTGAGTGCCAACAGTATGCCAGGCCCTACAATGTACTAAATGCTAAAGATATATCATTCATTAAAAAAGCACAGAAAATATAACACATTCTCTAAAGAAAAAAAAAATCAACCAAATAAAACTTATTACAAGATGACCCCATCATTGGTAGTAGCAGATGAATGTTTTAAAACAAGTCATTATAACAATCCCACGTGATGTAAATGATTCCCTACCTATATGAAACATGCAGTCTATTACACAAAGACATTATTTAAATTGCCCCCAAAGGTGTATTATTATAGTGCCGAACAGTGTTATGAAGAAGTAGTACTAGTGCAAGGGAGGATTTGACCTAACTAGAGAGGTCTAAAAGGCTCTCTTGGTAAAAGAATTGATAAAAAAAACAAAACACGAGTACTCAAAAAAGGATAAGAAATTCAAAGAATACAAGACAATTTGTAACTTTGTAATCTTTGTAATCTGTTGTAGTCTTTAAGCTATAACAAGAGATTATATGCATAGTTCTATGCCTTTGACAGTAGTAGAGACTTATTAAAACTATAAATAAGAGCCAAATGGAACTTCCAAAAATGGAAGCTACAATACCTACAATGAAAAATACACTGGGAAGCACTGATAATGGTTTGGAAACTACAGGAAAAAAAAAATCAGTAAGCAGAAGGCATAGCACTAGAAACTACCCAAACTAAAGCATGAAGAAGGGGTTGGGGAAGGCTGAGAATAATGAACAGTCATAATGAGTTGAGGACAATGCCAATTCTTATAATGCCTGTATCTTTGAAGTCCAAGAAAAGAAAAACAGGAATATGCAGAAAAATATGTAAAGTTGGTAAAGAAACTTGGCTACATAATTTTACTCTATGTTCCTTGCTAACAATAATATAGTTTTGAAGTAATGAAACTGGTTTGCTTGTGCAGAGGTTGACTAGAAATGAAACCTCCAAGGACAGCTAAAGATATAATTTGATCACTGGAAACATCATTAGAAAGTGAGCAGTTTCCCAAGAGACCTACTTTGAGATGAATATCATGCATCTAACTATATAGGATCCCATTCGTTTGTTTAAATATTATTAACATCGGTTACCTGTGAGGAAAACATGACCTAGTTGAAGATGGAACATTAAGGGGTTAGAGTTTATGGAATACCTATACTTTCACATAAAGTATCTAATTAAACCATGAAAATATCCTCTTAAGTTTTCATATAATTTTTATATTACAAATGAAGAAACGGGATCAAAGATTTACCCCAAATCAATTAGAATCAGTAGCAGTATTGAGATTCAGATTAATGTCTGTCTGGCTGAAATGTAAAATTATGCCAGCATCAGGTCTATGTCTGTGAATACATCAGTATAGGGTCTTTCCTTGCAATTCTTGACTCTGAATCTCCAGATAATGGCAATTCAGACATTGTAAATCTGAAATTGATGCTTAATCAGTCATTTTGAACAAAAGGAACCTAAGGATATATATTTTATCTAGCACTGTATCCAGAATCTCTTTCATGTAGACGCTCTTTTCCATCTCTGCCAACAACAAGTGGCTTAGGATGGAACAAAACAAGAGGCTTTCATGAAAATTTAATGAAGAAAAAAACAGACAGAACCAAGAGTAGCACAAATTCTTTTAAATAGGTGTTATAATAGGGAGATCACTTTTCTTGATCTCTAAGAAAACAATATAAGCAGCCTATTAGCTGTGATTTCATCATGCTTTATAAATCTGTCTGTCTTCCCAATTATTCTTTCATTTGAGAAAATGAAGATAACCATGTTATTTGCTGCCATTTCAAATTTTAAATGAGTAGTCAAAATTAGCAGCATATCTCTTATGAATTTTATCGGGTAGTCATTAGTATTTCTACATGCAACCTAATTTTATCTAACATCATCTTTCTTCAAGGTCATTGAATTCATGATTATATATTCAGAATTGATGTTGCAGCCCTAACATTATCATTTTACAAATTAATTCAAATTCAGTCTGGATTTTCAATCAAATTCACCTTCAGACACCAATTTTCTCAGAAATTATTGTCAACAAGGTACTTTTATTGTAATCTACCAAAAGTGATATGGGTATGAAATGACTAATTAAAATAACAATTTGGGAGCCACTGGAGGAAACGGAAATCTACGTGGAGTTAATGGCAGAAGGCACTTGAGCTACCATTATAATCTACCTTGCTTTTCCAAACAGAAGGAAAAAAACTGTTAAATCATCACCACTTATAGCTGCAAGCCCATAAAAAGAAACAGAACCATCCAAAGGATTGGCACAAGCCAAAGATATGGCTATGATTTCAAGATAGCCCAGCATCATCCACAAACACTTCCATTATCTAATTACTTACTCCTGAAATTCTTCTATTAGAGAATTTCTATTTTAGTTTAAAGTTCTGGAACCTATTAAAACACTAATGCTGAGTGAAGTCATGGTTTAAGCTTAATTATCCTGACAGTTTTCATCATAACCTATCCTTACAGAAGGATTAGATCAGGGGTCCGTGGGCCATGTATGGACATGAGGACATTTATCTGGCCTGCCAGGTGTTTTTTTGCCACCGCTACCTGTCCTGCTTAGCAGCCAATTCGTCCCAGGCCCACAGTCTGGCCCTCCAACAGTCTGAGGGACAGTGAACTGGCCCTCTGTTTAAAAAGTTTGAGGACTCCTGGATTAGATAGAGAAAGAGAAGTGGAAAAAACTGAGTCCATTGAGATCCACGGAAAGGAACAAGATGAAAACAGTAAACAGAAAACAGACCAGAGATTCTAGAAAGAAGCCTCGTTGCCACTTAATATGAAACCCTTCTGGAAAGTAAGTTAAGGCTTTATAAGTTGCAACAGATTGAAGAGAAGCATTAGATCCAAAAGTCCAAAAGGAAAGATTGGTGGTTCAAAGACATGTAAGGGAAATAGGGGTCAGTAATTTTATGAGAGTACATTAAGAAACCTTCAATCCCTGAACATTTATTGGACACTGTCAATAGATTGCTGGCTGCCTCTCAATATTTTTTCTCTTCTCCCCCTTAGTCATAGAACCTCAACTGCAAGTTGACTACATCAACACTCAAATTTAAAACCCCTCCCAGCTTGCCTTGCAGCTGTGGTGATTGGAATCTACAGTGTGAGATGCAAAAGGCTACACTGTACAAAATACCCTTGATGTTTATTGGAAGAAAGTTGTCTCAACCAATTGGCTACAACAAAATATAAATGGTTTTGTAGCCTCTGGGGTAATTAGGTGAGCTTGAAAATGGAAATCATGTTGTAGTAGAAACACAGAAGACTTTTAAGAGAATGAATCCTTGTATATTATGTTAAGATTTAAAAAAAGAAATCAACTTACTGAGTCTTGAGTTTTATTTTGTCCCAAGCCACCAAGCCTAATGGTATGGATTTGCCTGAAGAAGGAGGTAGGAGATAGGGGAGATGAAACTCACACTGACCATCTACGGTATATTCCGTATCATAGTAGGCCCTTCACTTTTAAAATAGTACCCCTAACAAGCAAAGGGAAGGAGACCAATTAGGAAGTTACTAAAATAGGCCCTGCCAAGAAACAACCCACAAAAGACAAAAAATAAACAAAAGAAAAAGGACAAGGTCCTAAAGTATGGCAGTGGTAATAAAGGACTAATTTCAATTCCATCTAACATGGTGACTGGTTGGATGTGGAGGGATAAGAAAAGAAGAAATCATGGTAAATGTCAGGTTTGGATTGGAAAACTGAGTGAGAACAGCTGGGACTATTAACCCTATGGAAACTAACATAATCAGTGTGTGTTGTGTAGGAGTTAGTGAATTTATAATGAAGTACGTTGGTTTTCAGTTACCTGTATAATATCTATTTAGAGATAGCTGGATGTTAGGAGAAAGATTGTAAAATAAACACCTTATGTATTAGCACATGGGTAAAACTAGGGAAATAGATAATTTTTGGAAAAGGTGATGAATAAGTTGAAAACTCTGGCCCACCCCAGGGGGGTAAAAACATTTTTAAAAGGAGGCAAGAAAGAAGATTCAGTGAAGTAAATTGAGAAGGAGCATAGAATGATGTAAGAGGAACACAAGAAGAGTGTAAAACCACGTAAGACAAGGAAACAGAATTTCAGGGAAAGAAAGATCCATTGTGATATCTGAGAGAACATTGGCAGCAAAGCGATGGGGTTAAGAGCCAGATTTAAATATGTTGAGGAACAACTGAAACAGCAAAATGAAATAATTTTCTAGAAGCTTAGCTGAGGAGAAAGATATGTAGGGGAATTGCCAGAGGAAAGATGGTGGGTCACATGAACATCTTTGTCTTTTAGTTTTTTGTTTGTTTGTTTGTTTGTTTTGTGTGTGTATATGTGTTTCTTTGTGGTTTTTTTGTTTGTTGGTTGGTTTGATTTAGAAATAGAAAACCTTGATATTTTAAAAGGTGGAGAAAACAGAGAAGTATAAGTTGAGTAAATTGGAGGGAGATAACAGGTAATTATCCCAGGGCACCAAGTGAAACAGAAAGAAGGGAGAAAATGGGTACTAAGTGTGGATACAGACAGCTCACAGGTAGGAAGTCATAAAATTGAAGAATTTGATTCCTGATGAAACAGTATGCCTGAGAAGGCTAAGGAAAATTTCAAATAGTTTCAAAGATGGATTGATACATTAACCCCTATTCTTCACCCTCTCTTGCATCCACACTTTTGCTATGCCACTCATGAGCAGAAAATGTACATTGCTTTCCCATAATTTGGGGCTTGGCTTGTGACTTGGATTGGCTAAAGGAATGGGGCAAAAGTAATAATATGTGAGTTCTGACCCTATAACTTAAGAAAACTCACAGGATTCTGCTTTGCCTTTCATGCTTCTTCAATGGTCATGAGAAGAACACCGTAGAGTAACTGTACACCCTTCCACCTGAGCCTGGGAAGGAAACATCCGGAGTAAAATATTCCCAGCTATGTTATACCGTTGAAAAAGAGACACCTAGTCAACCCCCAGAGTCATGAAAATAATTGACATCTGCAAGCCACGGAGGAGGAGGATTATTACACATAATTATTGTGGCATATTTACCTGATACAAAGGAACTGACGAAGGAGGAGGAGAAAGAAGGAAGAAGAAGGAAATGTCTCTTATTTATCCCAGACGACATTAGGAAGAAAGGTGGCAGAAGAGAACTGTAAGGAGGGAATTGATGCTCAGAGAGCCTAAGAAACTTGCCCAAAGTTATTAACAAAGAAATTATGAAACTAATACTGGAACTCAGGACTGTCTTATTCCAACTCCATGTTCTTCTTGCTCTACCACCCTGCGTGGTCTCAGAGGAGCCAATCTGACATTTCCGACGAATTCTGGATGGAGATGACCTCCGATCAGTACTAAAGTCTTCAGCCACTAGGAGCCAAAACATGTATTCTAAGGCTCAGTGTGTATGAAGAAGTACAATTTATATCTTGCTTGAATCCCAATAAGTAATTTACTTGCTAGGCATACCTCTGCAGTTGATTTAAACCTCAACATACCTCAGTTTCCTCCTGTGTAAAATGGACAAAATCTACCTTGCTGGTTTGTTCAGGGGATGTCTAAACTTAGGTGCCTATCTCATAGTAGGTACTCAATAAGTAGCTCCTCCCTACTTCTTTGCACAAGGGCACTGCTTTCTACACTTAATGCACCCTCATGCACAAGAATTTGAGAACACAAATAAATTAAAACAGGTTTCCTCTAGACTTGAATTGTATTTCGCCTAAGAGCAGCCAAGTTCTGTCTACTGTGCTTTATTATAAACAAATGCATATTTTCCACCTCTTCTTTTTCTGATTTATTGCTCCACATGTATCTTGACCCTCTTTCCAATTTCCTTGTGAATCCATGTGCCACCTTACCTCCTGCTGTGCAGTATTTCTGCCAAGGCTGGACAAAGAGCAACATGAATGAGGGACCAGGGAAGGATCCCATTTCTTCTGCATCCTAAATCTTGCCATACGGCCAGCCTAAGGGATGAATTCAAGCAGCAGGGGAAAAATGTGAGAAATAATAATTTTTATTGATCTCTTCTCTCAGCAATCTTCTTTCTTCCTTCAGTTCAGCAGAGGTCATGTCTAGGGTAGTAATGGAAGAATAAATGGCTTCCCTGTGTGATCCATAGTTAAAATAATATTTCTATATGCCTCTCTCCTTTGCCCTTTTTACAAGGTTTTCAGAAGAGAAGCAAAGGTGACAGATTAGTATAGTGATCTGTGTGTCAAACATAGAAAATAATAATTGTCTGGGTAGACTATAATAATAATAATAATATAAGTGGTAATAATAATGGCAAGCATTTTTCAAGTCCTTAGAACATGTCAGGCACTATTATAAAGGCCATATGTATGTTAACTCATTGAATCCTCACACAAATTCTATTGATAGGCTGCAGTAGTATTCCTATTTTACAGAAAGGAAAAATGTCTACTATAATGTTAGATTCATCTATTTCTCCTTGCAGCTCTATCAGTTTTTGCCTCATGTATTTTGATGCTTTTGTGTTAGGTCCCTACACACTAAAGATTTTATCTTAGTTCATCCAGGGTGCTATAACAAAACACTCCAAAATTGGACTTACACACAGAAAATAATTTCTCACAGCTCTGGAGGCTGGGAATGGTTCCAAAAGCAAAGAATTAGCAAATTCAGCATCTGATGAGGGCTGCTTGATAATTTATTGACGTCTCTCTTTTAGCTCTACCCTCACATGGTGGAAGGCAGGAGGAATCTCACCGCACTTTCCTTCATAAGGGCACTAATACCATTTATGATGGCTCAGCCCTCGGGATCTAATTCCCCACCAAACTCCTCACCCTCTACTACCATTGCCTTGGAGATTTTAAGTTTAACACACCATTTTGAGAAGGGAAACAAACATTCAGACCGGAATACATTGTTATGTCTTCCTGGAGAATTAACTCCTTTATCATTATTGATCCATGATAACTTTTCTTGCTCTGCAGTCTGTTCTGCCTGAAATTAACATAGATACTGCCACTTTTGTAGCATCTTGTGTTGGGTGATGTTCTTTCTCCTGGGGAGAGAAGGATGGCTTGGTCATGGGTGCAAGCTTGCTCCTAGAATTGTATGAAAGCAAGAAATGACTACATACTCTTAGATGGCATGTAGCAAAAATGTCTTTATTTTCCACTCCCTTTTATTGGGAGCTAGTCATGTACACCACATTGATCGATAATCCTAACATCCTCAATTGTTATCTTAAACTATAGAAAAGAAAGAAAGTCTGGGAAAGTGAGATAACTATCACAAGATTAGCTTAAAGAAAGAAAGTCCAGGAAATTAAGACAACCATCTTAAGCTAGCCTCAGGCTTTTCCTCTCTGAAGACCTAAAAGAAGTATACATTATCTGACTTTTATTGTTAAAGTTAAGGGTTAGGATAAACAGAGGAGTAAAACCTTTTTCTTCTATGTAATCAATTAAATTTCTGAGAAACAGGCTCTTTGACGGTTTTCTTATGGTTTGGAGACCCTGCAGTTAAGATGGAGTGTTTTACTCACATCATTATGATGGAGCTTTTCTTTTCACTCACATCAACTTTAGGGTCATGTCCTCTGCACAGATGGGCTGTTTCAACCCTCATCTGGCAGGCTGACTTGACTACACAGTCGGGGTTCCCTATAGGAGGTTGTTAAGCCTGACCTGCAGGCCCCTACCGTGCTTTCCCAGGTCGCTTAGGTCTTGACAAAAGCACATAATACTCAAGTCTTTTTGCTCAGTTTCTGGAATTAAAAGAGCACATTTCATTTAATTTTTGTGGGAGTTTACCCCACAATCTTGTATCTTTATCTATTTTCTCTTAACCTGTATTCCATATTTCAAGAGGGTTTCTTGTAAATAGTAAAAGTAAGTAGCCTATGGATGGGTTTTATCTTTTGATCCACTGTGATAAGCTCCACCCTTTAATTGGTACATTGATACCACTGACATTTAGAGTGATTTTTGATAGTTGGACAACATTTACCACATTTGCTACTATTTTCTATTTGTTGACCATGTTCTTTATTCCAATTTTTGTCATCCACACTTTTTCTTCCTTTTGTCCCTTTAACTGAGCAGCCAAATGATTCCATTTTCTCTCCTTTCTTAAGATACAAATTATACTTCTTTTTAAACTGTTTTTAGTGGTTGTCCAAAAGGTTGAAATATATATTCACAATTAATCCAGGTCCGTCCACAAACACTATATTACTTTATGGGTAGTGCAAGCACCTTGTAATAACAAAATCTTCTTAATTCCTCCCTCCTGTCCATTGTAACATTACTATCACTTATTTCACCTATAGATAAGCATATATAATTGAATACACTATTGCTATTATTATTTTGAACAAACTTTTATCTGCTATATATATTAAGAATAAGAAAAAATGAACATTTTACTTCTACTTATTACTTATTTATTTTCGTATGTTCTTCCTTTCTTCATGGCGATCCAAGCATCTGATATATACATTTGTCTTCTTTCTGAATAACTCCTTTTAACATTTCTTGTAATCAGGTTCACTAGCAACACGTTCCCTCAATTTCTGTTTAACAAAGTTTTATTTCTCCTTCATTTGGGAAGGACAAATTCCCAGGGTAAAAAAATTCTAGGGGGAAGGGTTCTATCAATACTTTAAATATCTCACCCCACTCTCTTCTTGCTTACATGGTTCTGAGGGAAAGTCAGACATAATTCTTATATTTGTTTCTATGTAGGTAAAGTGTTTTTATTCTCTGGCTTGTTTCAAGGTTATTTTTCTTATCTGTGATTTTCTGCAGTTTGAAAATGACATGCTTCAGGTGTTTTTGTTTGTTTGTTTGTTTGCTTTTATCCTATTTGGTTCTGTGAATTTACTGGATATGCAGTTTGGTGTCTGACATTAATTTGGGGAAAATTCTCAGTCATTATTGCTTTAAATATTTTCTCTCTCCTTTCTCTTTTTTTTTCCTTTTTCTTTTCCCTCTGATATTCCCATTATATGAATGCTATACATTTTGAAGTTGTCCCACAGTTCCTGGGTATTCTGTCTTGAGGGTTTCTTTTTCAGTATATATGTTTTTTTCAGTTTGGGAACTTTCTATTCCCTACCTGCCAGCTCAGAGATTCTTTTGTCAGCTGCATCCAGTCTAGTGATAAGCTCATCGTGAGCACTCTTCACTTCTGTTATAGTGTTTTTGGTCTCTAGCATTTCTTTTTTATTCTTTCCTAGAACATCCATCTGTCTGCTTACATTTCATATGTATTCTTGTATATTGTTACTTTTTTTTATAATTGCTACTTTTTAATTTTTTAGACAGAGTCTCACTCAGTTGCCCTGGGCTTGACTACCATGACGCCATAGCTCACAGCAACCTCAAACTCTTAGACTCAAGCAAATCTCTTGCCTCAGCCTCCCAAGTAGCTGGGCCTATATACACCTGCCACAATGACCAGCTATTTTTTTTTTTATAGAAGGGGTCTCATTCCTGTTCAGGCTGGTCTCAAACTCCTAAGCTCAGGCAATCCACCCACCTTGGCCTCCTAGAGTGCTAGGATTATAGGCCTGAGCCACCACACCCAGCCTACTTTTTCCATCAATTCCCTCGGTCTAGTCATTAGAATAAAAATAATTCTTGATCTGATAATGCCACCATTCCTGCCACATTTAACTCTGGTTCTGATGCTTTTTCAGGTCTTTACTGTGTGTTTTGCCTTTTAGTATCCTTGCAATGTTTTGGTGAAGAATGGACATAGTATACCAGGAGAAAAGAAATGCAATAAATAAGCCCTTACATAACATATGGTAAAATGTGCTTGTGGTAGTGGGAAGAATGAGGTGTTCTATAGTTCTACAATTAGGTCTTTTTGCCAGTGCTTCCCAGCATTTCTCCCCCTTAGATAGAATGGGATGGCTAACGTGAGCTAGAGTTGTGTCTCTCCCTTCCCCTACAGAGGAAGTAAGAGGGAACTGGATTTGGGATTTCCCTATGCCCAGTTGGCTAAGGCTCTGAAATAATATCAGCAGATTAGACTCTAGTAAAATACCATAGCCTTGAAGAGAGGAACAGGATGCTTTGGTGTATTTTAGAATAGTTCCTTTTCTGAAGCACAGGAAGATTTGTCTTTGATATTTAGTTTGAGGATCTGAAAAAGCTCCTAGAGGTAAAAACACAGAGACCTGTAGACTCATCCCCATGACCCGAGTTTTAAACTCTCAGGCTTGTCAATTTCAAGCCTCCAACATTTTGCCAATTGTATTTTTGGTTTGTTTACTCTGGTGCTGGTTCCCGTGGATGTTTCTGCATGTGGCTTTTTCCAGTAAGTTGTGGTTCTCTCTCTCTGCCTGTTTGCCTCTCCAATTGGAAGGTCAACAGAGCTGTGACCTCACTTCCCTGGTACATGTAAGATCTAAGGGCTGTTGATCTTTCTTTGTTCATCTCTTTATGTGTTGTTAAGAAGGGATGACAACTTTCAAGCTCTTTTAAGTGCTGGACTAGACACCAGAAGTGGTAGAAAGGTAAAATGAACACAAAAAAGATTAAAGAATATGGCCTGGGTCGCACACTGAAGAAGTAATAGATCCAGACTTAAAACTAGTGTCAGAGCCCACTCTCATAATCACTGGCCCAAACTGATCTCAGACCAGTCTGCTATTCTTAAGAAAAGCATATTGGTTATATGTGGGCTCCAGAGTTAGAGTAGTTAAGTGTGAATCTGGTTCCACTGATTTTACTGACCATACGACTTTTTGTATAAAATTCTTGCAGACACTAAGTTAATGTAATGTAATGCTACAACAGTGACTGGAAATGAGAAAGTACTCACTAAGTTGTGGGGGAATTTGGTATTGTCTGAAAGATAAAATGTTCAAATGTGGTGCAGTAAATTTTCAACATCTCTTCTGGAATTTAAGGTGGAAGAGATTTTTTAAAGCACCATACAGTACCTTGCCCCTCAAAGTCTGGCACACTGAGCCAGCAGAATTGGCATATCCTTGGAGCTCTTTAGAAACAAAAATCTTCAAGTCCCCTCCCACACCTACTGAATCAGAATCTGCATTTTAACAAAATTTCTAGATGATTAAGTGGCACATTATACTTTGAGGCTCTGATACAGCATAATAGTTAAGAGCACAGGCTTTGTATTCAGACCTATTTACATCCAAAGCCAAGTTCTGTCAATTTCAAGTTCCATGATCTTTATCTGAGCCTGACCTCCTCAGCTATAAAAATAGAATAAGAATACCTCTCTCACAGGGATGACAAAGGATTGGCACACAGTAGATGCTCGATAAACAAATTGTTGCAATCATCAGTAATTGGAATAAATGGCTACAATTATCAGTAGAGTTTCCTGAAAGGTTCACACAGGCCAGGTGACAAGCTGGCCCCATGGAGTTTGTGGGAGATCATGTGAGCATGGATTAAGTTTGGAGGGTCACAGCCCAGATGGTTTATTCAATTACAGTGGAGGGAAGAATATTATCACAAGATAAATTTAAGTCGTAATTCTTTTTTTTTTTTGAAACAGAGCCTCAAGCTGTCCCCCTGGGTAGAGTGCTGTGACATCACAGCTCACAGCAACCTCCAACTCCTGAGGTCAAGTGAGTCTCCTGCCTCAGCCTCCCAAGTAGCTGGGACCACAAGCACCCACCACAATGCCCGGCTATTTTTTGGTTGCGGCTTTCATTGTTGTTTGGTGGGCCCAGGCTGGATTCGAACCCGCCACCTTAGGTGTATGTGGCTAGCACCTTAGCCACTTGAGCCACAGGCGCTGAGCCTTTAAGTCATAATTCAAACAAAAGGAGTAAAGAGTTGAATGGATGAGCCAAGACCTCAGGACAAGAACAAGGTGAAGAGTAGAAGCCAAGGGAAAAAGAGGAACGAGTGGGGAGTATGATTCCTGGTGCAGAGAGGAAACCTGGTCTCTAGCACTAGCACAATTATGTGGTTCAATTACACTCCTATCCTCTTGACCCACAGGGCCAGAATAAAGGTGGGTCCTTAACAGCACTGCATGGGTGCCACTAGTACCACTGGCAAACACCAACATCTAGGTTAGAGGACTCTCAAGAACATGCATCCATCTCATCTGCTGTATGCCTCATCCTTCCCAGGACCAACCACAGGCAGCAATGGTTTCCAGGGTGCAAGAGATATTTATCTCCAGTTTCCACACATCTACCCCTGTATTTCTGTTTTGAAGTGTATGAGATTTGGCCATCATGACACAGAAATACTTCCTTGCATATTTAATCCAAAGAGATGGTTTCCCCCAAACCAGTGAGCTAAAAAATATTCATTTTTCCTAAAAGATATAATGGTAGCCTCCTTGGTTTAGCTTTTTGCAGTAACACTCCCTATGGGTTAATGTGCTGTTAATATGGCAAAAAAAGAAAGAAAACCCTTTAAATAGCAGCTTATGCTTCTTTTTGATTTCTCTCCTGCAAAAGCTGATTTACTGTGTGTTTCTTCCATCTGGCAGGAAGCTAATCTGAATATGAATCAATCCTTGCAAAAATAACTGCAGGAAATTTTAGACATTCATAACTTTCCAAAGTTTTTTTTCCTCTCTTTAACAATAGCATTTTTGTCATTCTTTCAGTTGTGCAAAGTTTTTCCATTGAAATGAACTGTGATTATTTAAAGAATTCTGCTACCTCATCCTGAATGCCTCCTTTACTGTTATAGCTTCACATTCCTCATCTTCTAGATATTTGCACATAAATGAGTAATTGCTGCTATCCCAGAAAGCTTTAATCATGAGGGGAAAACAGATTAATGTGATGTTCACAACTTGATAAGCAAAATGACAAAAAAGATTATTTTCAAATACCTGATTCTTCTTTCCTTGTAGTATATTTTGTGATAATGCTGTTTTCTTCTACCGTTGGCTGTGCCAACTAATATTTCTGGCACTGCTAACCAAAATGGGAATAAACTGACCTCTCTACCCTTTATTAATACATCTAAAGTTTTTAGCAAAAAATTCCTGTCATTTTCCAAACCAGTGTTTCCTAACCTTCCCCACATTGTGGCATACCTAGAAAATGATGCCTGTAAAGCAGACTGAGGGGAAGTGACTGGAGCAGGGGTTCCGGCTGCCCTTAGCCCCAGAAGACCCCTCCAGTCTGAATGAATAAATATCTTGTCACACCTACAACCTGTTTTCAGCACACAAACTCTGCTCATAGTAACCCTCAGCCCCAGAACTGGGAATTGAGGAAAGAAAACGTGCATATCATATTGAAATGGAAGCCACATTATTTATATTAATACGTGAGTACCTTTGGTAGAATTTCCAGACAAAGGTTATGTTGGCCAGTTACTATACTTTATCTTGACTTGTCAAGTATGACTGGCTAGCCCTATGTTTTCCATATTGTGCTTCATAGAATACTAGTATTGTATGAGATCTTAATAGATTCAAAGGAATTTTACCCACTTTGAAATTTAATGGATTGGATGGATTTCATTACTGTAAGACTCTCTGATCTCTTTCAAATGCTAATGTAATTTGTGAATCTCCAAAAAATAGATAAAGGCGATAGGCAAGTACTATTGTGGTAATTATTCTTGAGGTAATTATTCATATTGTAACTTAGTATATAGTACCCATTTAAAAAGTGCACAACCAGCCAGGCGTTGTGGCAGGCACCTGTGGTCCCAGCTACTTGGGAGGCTGAGGTAGGAGACTAGCTTGAGCCCAGGAGTTGGAGGTTGCTGTGAGCTGTGATGCCACAGCATTCTACTGAGGGGGACAGCTTGAGGCTCCTATCTCAAAAAAAAAAAGTGTACAACCTATACTTGGCAGCTGTATAATATAGTTTACAGTGTTTTCCATATGTATTTGATCATGAGACACTGTTTAGAATATGTCTTAAAGCAGGGGTCCTCAAACTTTTTAAACAGGGGGCCAGTTCACTGTCCCTCACACAGATGGAGGGCTGGAATGGGGGACCCAGGACGAGTCAGCTGCTAAGCAGGACAGGTAGTGGTGGCAAAAACACCCAGCGGGCTGGATAAATGTCCAAGTCCGGCCGCATGTGGCCTGTGGGCCATAGTTTGAGGACGCCTGATCTACAGAAACACATTTGGTTCTATATGAACTCTTCTGATTATCTTGTTCATTTTGTTACATTTAAGAGATCCTCATGGAATCAACCCAAGTGCCCATCAACACATGAAGGAATTAATAAACTGTGGCATATCTATACCATGGAATAACATTCATCCATAAAACAAGATGGAGATTTTACATCTTTTGTATTTACAGGGATGGAGTTGAAGAATGATCTTCTTAGTCAAGTGTCACAAAATTGGAAAAGTAATTATCGAATGTCCTCATTACTAATACGAGACCATAAACAACTACATGCCCACATAAGAAAAAGAAAACAGGGCAGTGCCTTTGGCTCAAAGGAGTAGGGCACTGGCCCCACATGCCGGAGGTGGTGGGTTCAAACCCAGCCCCAGCCAAAAACTGGGAAAAAAAAGAAAGAAAGAAAAAGAAAAAGAAAAAACATATTATCAAATTCAATTGCAGGGGAGGGAAAGGGGAGGAGGTGGAGGAGAAATTGGTAAATTCTTCCCAAATGTGCATAATGGAAGGTTATACAGCACACCCCCTGGATAAAGGGCTCAAAGGGCTCAACTATAACTTGAACTTTACCTATCAAATGCAAACAATGTAACCTAATCTTTTGTACCTTCATATTAATCTGAAATAAACAAAAGAGATCCTACATTCTAAGTAACTCTACTACTTCTTTTTCCCAAATAGATTGTTCTTCTTGCTTCTATGAGTAAAGAAGATAGAATTTAATGTCAAACCAATCTGGATTCCATACCAGCTCTGCCACTTGTTTACAAGCTCTGGGCCTTGGTGTTACCTGCAAAATGGAAATAGTACCATGCACATTACAGGATGGTTGTGTAGACTGAATGAACAAACTTTTATAATGCTTCAGTATAATACCGGACACACAGTGGTACAGGATGAATGTCCCTTATCCAAAATGCTTGGGACCAGAATTGTTTCAGATCTTGGATCTTCTATGATTTTGGAATATTTGTACCATACTTACTTGTGGAGCATCCATACTCCAAAAATCAGGAATCTAAAATGTTCCCATGTGTACATCCTTTGAACATAATGCCATTACTCAAAAGTTTCACATTTGGGAATATTTCAGATTTGGGATGCTCAACTTGTATACAACAAATATTTATCTTCTCTCTCAGTGCCTTAGCTCATGTTCTCACTGCCTGAAATGCTTTTTTACGTTCAATCTGCATTTCCAAAAATTTATTTCAGATTAATGTGAGGGTACAGATGATTAGGTTATATTGTTTGCATCTATTAGGTAAAGTCCAAGTTGTAGTTGTGTACCACACCCGAGGGGTGTGCCATATACCTTTACATTGTACCTATTAGGTGAGAGCACACCAATCCCCTTCCTTCCTCCCCTTCCCTCCCCCACTTGAGTTTAATTGTGTTTTTCTCTTGTGTAGGCATTTTAGGGTTAGAGTTAGAGTTCATCTATACAGTCTGCGCTTGAAGGAATACCTCTTTTAAAAAGCCTTCCCTAATGCCAAAAATCTCTCCTTCATACCTTTGTAGCATTTTGTTCATAGTTCTTTCAGAGATAGAACTTTCTGGCACATTATTTCTGAGATTAGAATAATTTTGACAAATTTTTAATCCCCCTTGCTTGATTGTGAAAACTTGAAGATAGCAAAATTGTTTTATTCATTTTTGATCCTCTTCAGAACCTGGGATAGCTTAAGCATTCGATAGATGTTCACGCAATCTAATTAAATCAAAATAAAGCAACTGGCAGTTACTTGCTATATTTTTCACTGGGAAGGTGATGATAACAGCTCTTCTGGGCTGACAAGATGGACATTACAGTCTGTGCAAAAATATGTCTGCTGGCATGGGGAGACAGTCGTAGCAAGGCTTGAAAGATATATTTTGCATAGCATAAAGAAAATATTGAGGATTAAGTTGTACAAATCCATTGCATAATCAAGATCTTCTGTAAAATAAAGGATTTTACATATGGAATTGGTGGTGAATAGTCTAATTATCAATTGTAAAATTAAAAAAAGCAAATACAAATTCAGAGATTAATATGTATGAAATCTCTGTTCCTTTAGTTCTCTTTGAATGTAAATCTATACTAAGAAGCAAACTAGACCACTTTGGATACATCTATTAAGATATGGTATTTGCTTACATTACAATATGTAGTGTTGGCTCGGCGCCTATAGCTCAACCGGCTAAGGCGCCAGCCACATACACCTAAGGTGGCGGGTTCGAATCCCCAGCCCGGACCCACCAAACAACAATGACGGCTGCAACCAAAAAATAGCCAGGCATTGTGGCGGGCGCCTGTGGTCCCAGCTACTTGGGAGGTGGAGGCAAGAGACTCGCTTGAGCCCAGGAGTTGGAGGTTGCTGTGAGCTGTAATGCCATGGCACTCTACCCAGGAGGACAGCTTGAGGCTCTGTCTCAAAAAAAAAAAAA
>CAUYTI010067723.1:0-27036 GCA_963575145.1 Galago senegalensis
CTCCCTCCCTCCCTACCTCCCTCCCTACCTCTCTGCCTGCCTCTCTGCCTCTCTCCCTGCCTTCCTCCCTCCCTGCCTGCCTCCCTGCCTCCCTGCCTCCCTGCCTCCCTCCTCGCCTGCCTCCCTCCCTGCCTGCCTCCCTGCCTCCCTCCCTGCCTCCCTTCCTCCCTTTCCTCTCTTGCCCTGTCTTCCGCCCCACCTCCCACCTCTATTCCTCCGTTTCTCCAGTCCTCAGCCCCCTGGAGGTTCTGCTGCTTCCCATACTGACTTTATTTAAGGATGTGCCCTCTAGTGTGGTGACTTCCCTGTGGCTCCAAACTTAGATCACCCTATTTGGCTTATCCCATAGAAAAAGTTTCTCTTTCAGAATTGCTTCAGCAAAAAGTTCCTGGATGTGTCTCTCATTTGGCTGATGTGGGGGTCAAACTGTGCCATCAGGCCTCAGGACTGAGGACCATGGTGGCATCCTTTCTGAACTGTGTGGACTGAATTTTGGGTACATCAAAGTGCTGGGGAAGGAGAATTAAGGCCTGCATTCAGAAGAAAGGGTATCGGAGGCCAAGCAGGCAAAGAACAGGTGCCATTGCTATTCCTATCGGTTGGGCTACTGGTGGGTTGTTGCTGTAACAAATGGCTCCTAGATCTCAGTAGGATGCAAAATAAGAGGGCTTGTTCCTCACTTTGCTGTAGTCCAGTGCAGGTGGGTGGGTGGTAACACAGGAGCTGTGGCTCTTTTATCACATGGTCCTGCTTTCCTGGAGTCCTTCACTTCCAGAGGCACAAATGAGTGGAAAAGAGGGTAAAAAAAGGCTTTCTGGCCATACTTGGAGGCTGTGCATCCCATCCCATGATCCAGAGCCCAATTCTGGTTCCCAGCATAACTGCCAAAATTGCTGGGAAATTCAGAGTATTTTGTGCCCAGCAGTGAATGAGCGCAGTTTAAGGAACACACAGCAGCATTATGGGCACAGTCAGGCTGTTTGGATATATGACTGGATGGCAAGAAACTGGAGCTGAACCAGCATGTAGTCAATGCTGGCATTATGGACATACATGTGTGCCTGCCATGAACTGCCTTTCATCCTTTCTTTGACCCTAGCCCTTGTCCTAAAATTCTGCCTTTTTAAGAAGCCTCCCAATATGGCACTGCCTAAGAGCTTGGACTTTGGAACCAGATGGCCTGAGTTAAGCCCCAGCTTCCCCATGTTCTAGCAGTAATGTTGAGCAGATTTGCCTCTCTAAGCCTTTGTTTCCTCTTCCCATATACTGTGCAAGAAAATATGATTAAGTAATAATCCTAATTTAAAAAGCATTCAAAGCACTTTGGTGGCTGTGATGTTTTCTTTTTTTAGCTGTAATTTTACTTAGCAACTCCGTGAAGCTCAGCAAGTCAGTGGTGCATCTGGGCGTGGGCTGCACCATGGGCTCCCATTCTCCATCCTTTAGAATCTTAAAATTTCAGAGCTGAAGGGAAGTTCTGTGGTTGCCCATTCCAACTGCCTCATTCAACAGAGGAGGAAACTGAGGCCCAGAGAGGTGACTCCTTTGTGGACACAGTCTCAGAGCTGGAGGCTGATCCCACATTTCCCAGGGCCACATCTGATAGCACGTGGCTGCTCTCTCCTCTGTGGCTTCCCATGTTTCTTAACCATCCCCTTTTTCTAATCTTGTTACTTCACTGGGTCAAAACCTGGGAGCCTGAAGTGAAGTCTCCTCAGTACCACAGCTCAAATGAAAGACTGCTTATCCCATGAGGTCCTGGGTTCCCTCTCCTCCCCAAGTTAAGTCTAGACATTTTTCTGTGTTTTAGCCATAGAGACTGTCCTGTCTACAAAAGCCATGGCTTGAAAGTCAGATTTCCAGAGACGAATGCTGAGTGCAGGGAGAGGTGATACAGACATAGGTGATTGCTGTAGAATAATACCGCTGCCAAGACGGTGACTGAACTCCCACACAGAAGGTGAACAGATGGTATGTTTATTGAGATTCACAGGCTGTGAGATGGAATAATTAACCGGTGATGGGGCACCCTCCTTTCAGACTGAGGGAGGCTCACGGAAGAGCGAGTGTGCCACTAGGTGGCGTGATCACCCAGGGCCCAGTGTCGGTGTCAGAGAGGGAGCCAGGGATTCTGCATGAGCTGAAGAATCACTTCTTTTTCTAGTTGGATGGCACATCTTTCCTGTGGCTAAGTAGGAAACCACTATATTTTTAAAACTGAAAAGCAGTTTAATTGTAAAATAAATATTTACCACTAAGGCCTTTTACGTGGAGAAAAGCAATCAAATGGCAGTGTATTGATTCCCCAAAGAGATGGGGCCATGGATTGTGTGTATACCTGTGTTTGGTGGGGTCTGTAGACCAGGAGCAGCTGAGGGCACCAATGCACTGGGCAATGCCGGACTGATGGCATTTCCTCTCTGATGAGTGCCTTAGCCCTCAGCCTCACCCATTGCTTGTAGCACAGAACGGCATAGACAACAGTAGCTCTATAACTTCCAACCTTGCTTTGTAAGTTAATGTAGGGAGTAACCTTGTGTCAAAGGAAGAAAGAAAGAAGGCCTTGTTAACTAATGTGAAGGGATGGGGGGGTGGGAAATGGGAGGATTTAGAAAAGATGTGTTGGGAAGTTAGCCCCCATGGCTCCCAATTCTTATCTTTGTTTGATTTACTTTTTTTGTTGTTGTTTTGTAAAGTTCCTCTCTTAATAGAGAAGGCTTCTGGTTTCCAAATCCAGAGAACCAAAATGCTTTGCCAGTGACTTGGGGGATGCCCACATCCTTCTGATTTCATAAACGTTCCCATTCATCCACTCAACAGATATTCCTTGAATCTGATCCTTGGTCAAGCTGTTCTTTTTTGTTTCTAAGTTTTCTCATTTGTAAAATGAGACTAAGTATCTGTCTCGTAGGATTGTTATAAGGATTAAATGAGCACTTTAAACTAAAATGCTTCAAACAGGGTCTGGCAAACAGAAAGTATTTAGCAAATGACAGGTGCCATGCACCATGGCTCCCCCCCCCCCCACCCCCGCCCCTGTCTACTCCTCTGGCATTGCCGCTGCTGCTGTATTGTTATTGCTGCTGCTGTTACTTCTGTGTCACTACCACGGTTACTCCTACTACTCTGACTTAATTTGGATTTTGGACTGTTAATTGATCCTGAGTTCAGAAAATAATCTTGTCAAGTTAAGGACATTTATTCTGCCTATTTGCATAAATATTAATTAATTCAGGAAACTCTTGTCGATCACTTTTCTTCCCCTTGGAGCACGAGCTAACCTCCTGGGGGTTTACGCCCAGCCCTGCGCCATGAGTGAGGATGCTGGGGTTTTGTGATTATCCTCCATCTTCACTGGGGTATCTGGTCTTTACTGAAGTTTGGTTTTGGGATGTTGGAATCTCTGAGACCTCGGCTGGCCTATTCTGGGTCAATTTTGAGTCTGGTAGGGGTGGGGATGGGATAGGCAGATGACAGTGAGACAGTTTCAGATGTTCTCTGGCCTTGGGCTTGATAAGGCTCCTCTGAGAATTCTTGTCCTAGCATTTCACTAATTCACTGATGTGGGGACCTAGCTGGACCAGAAGTCTCTGTATATGGTGTGCAGGTTCCCTGGGCTGCACCTTGGGAAGTGAGGCACAAGGCCCCTTGTCCTGGAGTCCCCAGTCCTAAGAGAAGGCTTATCAACAAATTCTCTGCTTCAACTCCACCTTCCCGTTCATGGTGAGAAGGGCTCTGGGAGGGCGGTTAGTGTGTCCTTGAGAAATGCTTCTGAAATCACAGTGCAGAGGTGACCAGTGAGGGCTCAAGGGGCTTGCCAACTGTGAAGTAAGTTTTAGCTTAACAGTGCTCTGGAATAAAATCCTAGCTATGGTCAACTCACCCATTCAGGCTGAAAAAAATGGGTGGGTGAATGTGTAAATGAAAATTTTGGATTATTGACCATACAAAGAAATACAGTTTCTTTGACCAAATGCAGCCTCATTCAACATAAGCCGAAAAAATCCTACCAAATAGGACCTGTCACACTTTAAAAAATAAATATGTTAGAATAAATTTCCATTTACCAGTATATATTTTGTGCTTAAAAATGGTTTTGTGCACGCTAGATATTAATATCATAATATTCATAAAGAAATATGTTAGCTCTAGCCCCCTCTTCCCATATGATGTATGCAAAAAGAAATGGATCAATAAAGTTCCTTTTGTGTATTGTTTGGGATGTTAGGACTAAGATTGATCCTATCAGATTGTGATGATCTAAAACAGAGGTCAATAAACTAAAGCCTGTGGGCTTTGTCTTGAGAGTTTCAGTTTCAAATGAGTGAAAAAAAAATAAAAAGAAGACTAATATTTCACAACATGTAAGCAGTATGTGAAATTCAAGTTTCTGCATCTATAAATAAAGTTTTATTGGAACACAGCCATGCTCACTCGTTTATGTATTATCTGTGGCTGTTTTCACACTACATTGGCAGAGATGAGTAGTTGTAACCGGGACCATATGGCCTGCAGAACCAAAAATACTCGCTGTGTGACCCTTTTCAGAAAAAGTTTGCTGACCCCTGGTCTAGGGTGTGGATGCAACTTGGAATGAAGAGGAGTTTAAGGAGGAAGCATTCTGTTTAGAAATTTCTTTATACTTCTACAGGTAGGAACAAAGCAGCTCCACTGTGGAGGCATCACCCCCAGGGAAAGAAGGCAGGAAAAGTTGTGCTCCCATCAGCCGCCGCATGGTGTTTATGGGAGTTGCAGCCCTCATTCGTGGTGGTTCTCAAAGCTGCTGTTATTTTATGCCACCTGCATAACCGGATTTGCATCTTAAATGAGTATCGAGCTACCACTTGGACTTTTTTCAGAATAAGAAGAATGGCTTTTATGAAGCCATCTGTAGATGAAAAATAAATAGCAGCTAACAGGCCTGGAATATGTGATTGAGGGAGCTTGTCCGTCCGTGTACAGCAAAGGAGCCAAACAGCTGATCTGCTCCCCAAGTCAAGAAGCTACCAAAGACATTTCAGTATTTACAAGATGAGGCAGGCAGGCAGAAGTCATCTGGGAGATGAAGGAGAAATAAAAGCCGTTAGGGGCACTTGGCTCTCGGACTGGACAAGAGCTTGTGCTCTCATCCTGAACCCCAGCCCCTGGAGCTCCTGGGTGTTCTGTCTTTCTGGAGCCTGGCTGGCTTTGCTGGAAAGTCATAGAACTCTACCTCCCTCAGGGGTGCTAACTTACCACCTGGGTGGCTTTTCCTGTAAGATACTCAAAGAGGATTTCAATGTCTGAACTCAGGTTCCGTTTTTATGGTGCCTTAGGCTTAATAAATAATGGCAGAGGTGAATGATTGGATTAATCTTTTTGCTCTTTTTTCTTCCTTTCCCTAACCATCCCTAGCTGCTAGTTACCCCCAAAGGAGTTGTCAGAAGCAAATTACAGGAAACATGCCAATTCTTAGCTTCTGAATGCAAAACACAAGAGTGAAGCAAAGATTGAGAAAGTAAATGTGGTGAGTTAGAACGATTCTCTACAGTTCAGCTTCTCCCTGTCATTCCCACCTCCCTCTGCCCTCCCCATCCCGGCTCTGCCCCTTGAGTAGATAGAGCTCTTCTGACCCCGAGAAGACAGAGCACAGGTAGAAAAGACGGAGAGAACTGTGCCCCTGCCCCATGTGTGCTCCCCGCACTTCCCATCTCAAGCTGCATCCTGAGGTTGTGGGGATACGATTCCCTCTGCCCCATTTGATTTGGGAACATGAGAGTAGAAAGGAACTGTGTCTGGCGTCCTGGGTGAGGTGTAGGGAGATGGCGGATCTCACAGGGGAAATCCTTTTGCCAGCAAGGTGCTGTTGTACAGTAGAACTAGCAGCCAGGTGTGTCCAGGCTGGAGACAGCCCTGAAGATCTCCACAGATGCTCCTGGTCTGCAGAGAATCTAGAAGTTCCTCTGACTCCCTTTTGGGGCCACACCGGCTCCGAGTGCACATTGGGCCAGTACAGGGAGATGTGTGTTGGATGATTTCTATGCTGAGAGTGCTGAGCACTCAGGGAGCTACTCAGGAAAGCATCCTCTACTATGTCATCAACTGGATGAGAGGACTTATGTCCTTAGGAGGAGGCCCCGCAGGACTCCATTCCTACCACCACTGAGGAGGCCGCTTCTGAAATTTAGGGACAACTCCAGAGAGGAGAGGGACAAAAAATAACTTTTTTTTTCTGTTTAACTGAGTTTTATTTTTCATATTGGGCAGAATGGAGGCTCAAAGTCAGCAGTTAAGTGAAGTTCCAGGAAATAAGTTATGTTTATTTATTTAATATTTTGTGCCGGGTATTTTCAAATGATTTTCATGCATTTTCTCCTTTAATTCCTTTAATATTGATGTGAAGCAGGTATTATTAATCTCCTTCTACAGAGGAAAAGAAGATTTTTTCAAAGGTGTGTTAATTAGCTTAAGGTAACCTGGTGAGGAGGGGTAGGGCTAGGATTTCAGCCCAGGTAGTGGGGTGGTGTGATGCCTGAGGGTGAGACAGGGCCCTATTTAGGCTGTTGAAATCTACTTTGCGTTAGAGAAACAAACCTTCCTTTGACAATAAAACCTTTCTGGTTTTCCTTTCATGTGCCAGGTGCTTTGCTAGGCATGAGATACAAAATGAATAATATTCAGTTCTCTCCGGGGATGTAACAGTCTGCCTACATTTGTTCCTAACACATGGAAGGTACTCAGTATGGGCTGGTTGAATGAATACATTTGAAAGGTGCAAATCTGAAAGCATCGGTAAGGGAAAGAATGCCTTGGTCTAATTCCAGGTGTAGCATCAAGAGTATTGTAGCCATGCTGATAGAATTTATGAGAATCAGAAGATGGATTCTGGTGGAAATAGAGACTTGATTTCAGAATGATGTCTGCCTTAGGTGGTAGCAGGAGGCCTATTGGCTGGAAACTTAATCCTAGTTAAACAGAGCCCTAGGGAGCAATTTGCCTCAGAGCAGAGAGATAGGTGGGCTGATCTGAGGAGGCTCCTTTATTCTTAACATCTGTGATGAGGTTCTGAGGAAGGAAATGAGTGAATCTCCCAGGATGGAATTGTGTTCAGAAGGGAGTGCTCATTTACTGAAGAGCATCCTTTCTTGGTATCTGTCCATAAAACTAAAAAAAAGCATTAATAAAATGACTGCCACCTAGGTCTTCTTACAGCTCTTCTGACTGCATGCCACATACTCTTTTGAATACAAGATGTACTTGGGCTTCTTCTGCAAGAGAAAGAAGAAAGAGCAGGTCCCATTATCATTCCTTGGGCAGACCACAGGTGAAGAGCGGGTGGTTGCAGGCAGTGAACGTGGCCCTTTAAATTTCTGCTGTTTTCTTGTTGCTACTTCCATTCCGAGAGCAAATGGTCAGGAAAGCACATTTGTTGGGTTTGTGTTAGATGTTAGGGGTCTTTGGGTGGGACAGAAAGGACTCTACTAGCACTTGTTAATTTAGGTCAAAATAATTAATTTGGTTGAAATGGGAGTGCTGCAGGAGGGCCTGCAGGGTAGAAAGGGCAGGAATCTGGAGGCCCCCCCCCCCTTCAGTGAACCTGGGCCTCCTGCAAGTCCTCTCTCCTCCTGATTAGATTCCAGACAGGGAGGAAGGCCTGTGGGGCTTGGCTTAGACTGTGTCCCCAGCCTCTGGCCAGGGAAAGGCAAGGCCTCTTGATTTAAGTCCCAAAGACTGATCCACTGGGGGAAAGGCAATTCCTCAAAGAAAGGGTGGTGGGGGCAGGGTTCCCTACAGCAGGCAGAATGCATGCCCGGTGGTGGCCATGTAACACCTGGGTTGAAAGGGCTCCGCCTTCTGGAGCTCTGTGGACTGTGAAGTAGGTGCCTTGGGTGGTCTGGAGAGGGGAATAACTTGTTCGAGTTTGCATAGCTGCTGAGTGGCTGGACAGAATTTGAACTTTGTGTCCTGGCAGCAGACTATGCTCTTACGTAGTCTGGGCTTTTTGTTCATGCCTCCCACACTCTGTACTCTCATCAGACTTCCGTCCTGCCTCCTAATTTAATAGTTCGGTGCCCCCATCCCTATGCTTTAGTTGAATCTTGCATGATCTGTTTAAGTAGCTTGGTAACCAGTCTCCATCCCTGAGGTATATTCAGCACGCTGCTACCCGAGATATCTTATCAAAAAATGAAATGTGATCATAGTGTTTGTCTGCTTATAATTGTTGGAAGGCTTCCTATAACCTGCTGTGCCTGCACAATTTGGATCTAGTTTTACTTTCCAGTTGCATCGTCCTCTGCTCTCTGCTGGCTGTGGTGCCCATGGCCTGCTCCCTCCACTTATCCTTGGGCGTCCCTAAGGAGAGAGCCTGGCCCATACCCAGTGCTTTACACCTTGGCTGCTCCCCCACATTGCTTACCATTCACTCAATAGCCCATTACTTTTCATCCTTGGCACAGCCTAATCTATCTTTGACTGTCCCCACGTGCCTGATAAAGGTCCTATTTCTATTCTGAGGCCCTGTGCAGAGAGCATCTCCTGTGGGAAGCCTTCCCCACCCCTTGCAGGTGCAGGTAAGTGATTCCCTCCTCCGTGTTTCCATCACAGACCGTTCTTCACTGTGCTGTGACACTTGCCTGGTTTAGTCATTCCCTGGGTAGCTGCCACAAAGTGGTTTAAAGCAACAGAAATTTATTGTCTCACAGTTTGGGACCTGGAAGTCCAAACTCAAGTTGACACAGGGTAATGCTGCCCACAGAACCTGGCTTCTGGTGGTTTGCCAGCTCACTTTGGCCTTCCCTGAGTGAGGTTGTGTTTGGTAATGATCACGTTAGGTTTACATCAGACCTTTATGAAGAGCCCTGCGTTCTGGCTTTCCTGGCTTGAGTCTTGGAAATGGAATGTGTAGAGCTAATTTTTATCTCTGGATTAAGAGCGTAAGCAGCCACCTTGCCTCTTCAGAGGTGGGTAGAGGTAGAATGTCTCTTTCGCTATAACATAGTCTTTCCCATTTGCTGCCTGGCCATTTGAGTGACCGACAGGACCCTGTCAGCCTCTGCAGTAATGATTCAGATAAAGAGGAGTACTGAGGAAGGAGGGAATCTGTGTGTGGTTAAGCACCGACTTTCTGCCTGCCGGAGTGATGGCGTGTGAGTGGGCAGGACGGGGGACAGTGTCAGGATTGCCCATTGGCACCTCATTTTCTCCTCACTGGGCCTCCACAGGCACGTTGACCAAGGCTTTGGCCCACTTTTGCCACATGTATTATATTTATGAATTTTTCCCTTTGTCTTTCTTCCTTATTTCTCATTACTATAATTAGCAGCTCCTAATCATAATTCACTAATACACTTGAACCTGGAGGACCTCTGGGAGGTTAGAAACATAGCAATTATTAAAAGAGGAAGATCATTAAAATTCACTCAGAGAAGATGAAGGAATAATCATGATTGTATTTTCTTGTGTGGGCTAAAACTTGGGTTATCATGCACATGCTTCTAGTGAGGCTGGATTCAGACTAGACTACATGTGTTTACTTACCTCCCACTTGGAAAACCTCTCCCTTACATTTCGTTGTTCCTTCCGTGTGGGATGGAGGACCTCCCAGCACTGACTTAGGCCCCAGGCCATAAGAGGAGCAGAAACCCAATACTGTTGTCCAATGTCTGAAATTCCACTCAAATCATTCCTTTAGGTTAAAGTCTTGATTTCTGCTAACAAATCTTTGGTAGACTTTAAGCCAGGGGTTCTCAAACTTTTTAAACAGGGGGGCCAGTTCACTGTCCCTCAGACTGTTGGAAGGCTGGACTGCGGGCCTGGGTCGAGTCAGCTGCTAAGCAGGATAGGCAGCAGTGGCAAAAACACAATGGCAGGCCAGATAAATATCCTAGGCAGGCCGTAGTTTGAGGACGCCTGCAAGCTGTAATCAGGCACTAACACCTTTTGAGAAGGAATATAGTGGCAGGGATGCCTGCTGCCCTTTACATTTCCTGCTCTCTCTCCGTAGTGTAGACTCCTACTGGGACAAGTTGTCTGGGGAGAAGCTGCATTTCCCAGCTCTTCTTGCATCTAGCTAAGGCCTTGGGACTGAGTTCTGGATGAAGTGCGGATGGAAGCGATGAAGCTGCTTCTAAGCCTGGCCTGCATCAACCTGTGTGAGTGCCCGCCACCCTCTCCCTGCACCTGCCAGCTGACTGTCCACACTGACATCTTCTTGGAAGTGAAGAGTCACAGACAGAGGGTCTCCATCAGCCCAGCCCTGAGTACACGTGTGGGACAGATTCCCCCCATCCCTCCCTTCTGCTGCAGTTGGACTTTCCCTGGGCTAAGCCACTGAGAATAGGGGTTTATCTATTACCACAGCTAGTGCTTCCCTGCCTAACACAGTTTTAAAAAATATACAGGATGGACATAAGGTTTGTGTGCAGCTTAACATAGTAAAATGCACACAAACTTTATGTCCACCCTGTATTTTGATGGAGAATTTAAGACAGTCAAGTGCATCTGGGAAAAGGGAAATGGAGCTGTGTCTGTGGGTGGGGGGCAGGAAGTATCTAAAACGGGAAGCGGTGGGCCACATTATAAATCTCTTCCCTCAGTTATTGCTTGTAGCCTATTGGTTAAATGTTCACATTTTAGTCTCCTTTTACAGGCTCTAGCTTTCTTAGTATAAAATTTTCCTTCTCTTATCTTCATGACCTGCCATAGGTATTTAGCAGTCACCTATGTGCACAGAGCATGTAGTTTTGGTTTGTCCTCTCTGCTAGCTCTCGGGTCAAAATTCCAAAATTATATAAATAAACCGGGGCCCTAAATAATTCTGGATGTACTATGCATGCATCCATCCAATCCTTGCATCCTCCACCTATTAGGTACCAGGAGCCCTGCAAGGCTCTGGGGACACAATGACCAATCCCAGAGCACTTCTTTTCTCATGGTGCTCACATTCTCAAAATTGAGACCATTTTATAAGCCCAGTCTCCATACCCTGTGCTAGAAGTTGCAGTTGATATCAAAATACAGACCATTTTATAAGCACAATCTCCATACTCTGTGCTAGAAGTTGAAGATGATACCAAAATACACAGAATTTAAGAGCCCAGGTGGCTTGGCGCCTGTGGCTCAAGTGGCTAAGGCACCAGCCACATACACCTAAGGTGGCGGGTTCAAATACAGCCCGGGTCCACCAAACAACAATGACGCTGCAACCAAAAAATAGCCGGGCGTTGTGGCGGATGCCTGTGGTCCCAGCTACTTGAGAGGCTGAGGCAGGAGACTCGCTTGAGCCCAGGAGTTGGAGGTTGCTGTGAGCTGTAGTGCTAAGGCACTCTACCCAGGGGGACAGCTTGAGGCTCTGTCTCAAAAAAAAAAAAAAAAAAAAAGTCATGAAAGGTAAAAATTACTGTGTGAACTCCGTGGATAAGGAAGCCCAGTCTCAAGTATTGAGGATCTAGGTCCATTCTCTATTTACTTGTTGGTGGCTTTCACGTGACAAAAACAATGGACTCTAAAAATGTGCTGAGTTACAAACTCAAAACTTTCAAGAGGTGATGTGTTGCGTGAAAAGTTAGCCTTCCTTCTGTCCCTGCAAACAAATTCTGTGAAAGTAAACCCTGCTGCTAGTTTCTTGTGTATGTTTTAATGCGTTTGTGGAAACATCTTCTCTAACTGCCTCGCTTAGGTTAATTTTAATGTCTCGCTGCCCCCAGTCCCAGCAGAGAGACAGAAAGGACAAAACCAAACCAACAAACTAGCAAAGAGCACTCCCAGGGGTTTAAAACGTCAATCATAGGACACTGATGACGCATATTCTAAAGTTCCCTCCCCTTCTCACTCAACTCCAAGGCTCTCTGGGGTTATGCTCAGAGATAGAAAGAGCTGCCTTATTTGGAAATGGCTGGTTTAAGGGAACAAAAGGGAGATTTACACATTCATGTCCACATTCAGAATTATTTATATTAATACCAGTTACACATTATTTGAGGACTATTAATGAGCTTAAGTTTTTTACTATTGCCAGTATGTTTACTTTGATGTTTAGTTACTGTTTTTGTGGGCAAACAGGTTTCTAAAGACAGTGCAGAGTTCTACTAATTCTCCTTCTTTCTTCTCCCTCTCTGCTTTCCTTCCATTTCTGGTTGATGAGCCTTCCTCAGGGGCCCAGGCTACACCTGCCCCTTAGTGGAAGGTGACCACTTGACCCAAGTGGAAGCCATGAGGTCATACCAGACCGGCTCCTCTAAAAACCCGGGGCATCTTATTTAAACCTGCTGTGTGGACCTATAACCACATCTTCTTAAGAGATCACTGTGAATCCCCTGGGTGGGCAGGACTCTCATAAAATCCTCATAAAACCAATATAAAGTAAGTACAGAGGAAATATTCTGTGGTGGAAAACTGTAGGAGCTATTCTGTGGCTAAAGCCTGTCTTGGTTTCCTACAGAGCTGTGATGAAACACCTGTTCTCCTGATCATTAAGTGTGGTCCCTAGTCCAGTCACCAAATCTGTCAGAAACCTTTTTGGATTCTGTCTCTGAAGACAGTATCTGCCTTGGAAGTTTACCAGAAGGATGACCCCAGATAAATTAAAGCACTCGAAATGTCAGAGTACTTTATTTTCGTTTTCTTCCTTCCTCAATACACACGTATGTTTCTGACTTGAAAATAGTGCTACCCTAATTATAATTTTAAAGTAATAGTAATTTCAAAATATATTCACACTGCAAAGCTACTTCATGAGGTCTCTTCCCAGACAGACATTATCTCCGTGAAAGGCATGCGTGCAGGTGACAAAATCAGAATCTTAACAAGTGTCTCTCAACATTTCATCTTCTCGCCTTTATGTCCAGCTGTCACCAAGTCCTATCGATTTCATCCTGTAAGTGCTCAGCACAGCCACCTACATGCCTCATTCTCTACCCTTCCCTCCAGAGACTGAGCTCTGAGCTTTTGTGCCCTAGCCCTGAGGCTTTGGCGACTCCACTCTGGCCCGCACACATCTGCTCCATTGCACCCTCCAGAAACAGTTATCTTTCAAAGGAAGGTTCTATTCAGAGCAGCCCCACTCTTTCCTGCTGAAGAGCACCCTTAAATGGATTTGCATTGCTCTTCAGTTAAAAACCATAATACTTGGGGTCTTTTTGCTTGTTTGTTTGTTTTTGGTGTCCTGCCACATGCCATGGTCCCCTGAGCTCTCTTCAGAGGCTCACACCTGTACGAGTCCTTTGACCATATGCTTCTCCTTCTCCTTAATGGCCCTTTTTCCCTTTTCCCAGGCTGGTGACCATGTCATCCTTCAGCTATCAGTGCTGGGGTTACCTCTACAAAGACACATTTCCAATCTCTCCCTTAGGTGAAATTCCCTTAAAAGAGCGTTTTATAGTATCATTCACTATCCAAGATGCAGTTCATGCTGTATGTGAGAGAGCATTCAATTAACTCCTGTTCCCTTTCTGAAGGGGCAAGTTCAGGGAGGGCAGGGACAATGCTGTGTCTCACCTATTGAGTCCTTAATCTATTAGCACAATGCCTGGCATAAAACCAGCGATCGATAAATTCCAGTCAAATCAGCATGTGGGTCACTATAAAACGGAAGAAAAAGTATCCAATGTACTCAACCCTAGTATGAAACTAATGTATAGCTATCATAGGAAAACTATAACCCAGTTTTAGCCCAAGAATACAGGGAAAGGGGAGGGGGGAGGGGTGGGGGGAGGATGGGTGGAGGGAGGGTGACTGGGGGGTCACGCCTATGATTTATCCTATAAGGGTACATGTGAATCTTTCTAAATGTGGAATGTACATGTCTTAACACAATAACTAAGAAAATGACATGAAGGCTATGTTAACCAGTTGGATGAAAGTATTTCAAATTGCATATAGAAACAACACACTGTACCCCATGATAGTATTAATGTATGTAGCTATGATTCAATAAAAAAAAAAAAAAGTTTGAGACACACAAGTATAAAGAAACAAAATCTGCACGGATGGAAAGAAATGAAGCCCTTCCAGCAACTCGGAGAAACTGAGCAAGTGGAAACTTGCGCGGGTGAGTCAGGAAGGATGCTGTGGACTCTGTTTCTTGGAAGTGAAATAACAAACTTTGACACAGTGCATCTCACAAGCTGCTCCAGAGGGACCTCTGTACCCAAATCATGGCAATTTACAACGGCAGGCAGCGCGGTTCACTTCGGGCCAGGCACATTTTCCAACACTCCATCTACACTCTCACATTGGATCTTTGCACTAGGTGTTACGTGTCTGAAGCCCCAATTTAGAGAGGTGAAAATAATTGAAACATACAGATTGCCATGGTCTGAATGTTTATATGGACCCAAAATGCTTATGTCGAAAGCCAATCACCGATGTGATGACATTAGCAGGCACAACTTTGGGGAGTGATTAAATCACGAAGACAAACCCTTCAGGAGTGGGATGAGCACCACAGTAAAGAGGCCCCAGAGAGGTGTCCTGTCCTTCCACCACGTGAGTGGGCAGCTGGTAGGGGCCAAGGGGTCAGCCTTCCCAGACAGCCAGTCTGCCAGTGCCTTAGTCTTGGACTCCAGGAACTGTGAGCAATAAATTTCTGTGGTTTATAAGCCTCCCGGTTTATGGCATTTTGTTATTGCAGCCTAAATGGGCTAAGGCAGAGGTGAGTCTATGTCATTATCTAAAGAGCTGGCTCCCCTTACACATCTCAGTTAGACAGAAACTACGCTTAGCAATGCCTTTGCCCCTCCCTAAGGGTGTCGTGTGAGCAGGTGGATAGGGCGGTGTCTGTGCAGGGAGACAGCTACACAGATCCTAGGACTGAGCTGGGACTACTACACATGAAATGGAGTCAGCAGAACAGTGGTGTGAGGAGCTGCTGGGGGCTCCACTGTTGGAAATAATGATTTTGCTCCTTAGCTATAAGCATTTGCCTTGAATATACCTGTTGGTGTTTGAAAATATTTGCCAATTCAAGATGCCTACTGCCAAACATGAGACCTAGAACTCAGGCAGTCATAATAGCATTATAATTTTCCATTAAAACTTACGTACACTTAAAGGAACCTTGGAGAAAAGCTAGTAGAAAACATCCTCTGACAAGATAGAAGAGCAACAACAGCTATTTGCAAACTTTGAGTAGAATTTAAAACCATGCGTCTACCCCAACAGAGTCCTTGTCATGCTGTGCTCAGGGGAGGTAGAAGAGATTTCAAGGTGCTGGTTGATAAAAGACCAGGTGAGAATTCACACTGAGATGAGGGTGGGGGGATAGTGACCAGGAGTAAAACAATAGTTTTCTGCCAGGTGGGTTTAAAATCTGAATTCCTGGCTCCGTGCCTGTGGCTCAAGTGGCTAACGCACCAGCCACATACACCTAAGGTGGTGGGTTCAAATCCAGCCCGTGCCTACCAAACAACAATGACAGCTGCAACCAGAAAGTAGCCAGGCATTGTGGTGGGTGCCTGTGGTCCCAGCTACTTGGGAGGCAGAGGCAGGACAATTGCTTGAGCCCAGGAGTAGGAGGTTGCTGTGAGCTGTCATGCTACAGCACTCTAACCAGGGTGACAGCTTGAGGCTCTGTCTCAAAAAAAAAAAAAAAAAAAAAAGAAAGAAATGCACCAGAGCAGACTGTTTACCTTTGGGCCATACCCTCTCTCTTTCCAAAGATTGAGTGGCAGATCCCACCCCAGCCTTAGGTCTCCTGAGCTGCCCAAGACAGGGACAGGACAGACAAAGCAATCAGTCTGGGCCTAGCCTTCTTTCAGACTAGCCTGCCACTGGTGCTAAAAGGATTAATTAAAGCTGACCACTTGACTGGGTACAGTGGTTCAGACCTATAATCCTAGCACTTTGGGAGGTTGAGGAGGCAGCTGGATTGCTTGAGCTCAGGAATTCAACACCAGCCTCAAGAAGAACAAGACTGTCTCTAAAAATAGCCCAGCTACTTGGGAGGCTGAGGCAAGAGGATCACTTGAGCCCAGGAGTTTGACGTTGCTGTGAGCTATGATGCCGTGGTACTCTATCCAGGTTGACGGAGTGAGACCACAGCCACCTTACTCCATCCTGGGCTATAGTTTCCCTACCAGTAACACAGAATTAGGAATTGTGATCATCTTGTGGAGTTTGGTGTAGCTTTTAAGACGGATTGATTTTCACATTGATGGACCTGGCCTCCTCTTATTACTGCTTTTAGTCTAGACTCTCAGCTCTTCCCAGTGGCTGCCTACCTGACTCAGAGGCCCAGGCCAGCACCTAATTCCCTCTTTCTTCTGCTTTGTACTCTCCAGGTGAGGGCTCAGAGTACGGTGCCAGTGGGGAAGATGCCCTCAGTAGGATCCAGAGGCTGATGGCAGAGGGGGGCATGACAGCTGTGGTGCAGCGGGAGCAGAGTACCACTATGGCCTCCATGGGGGGCTTTGGCAACAACATCATCGTCAGCCACCGCATTCATCGCAGCTCCCAGACAGGCACCGAGCCAGGGGCCACCCGTACCTCCTCGCCCCAGCCCTCCACCTCTCGGGGACTGCTCCCAGAACCTGAGCAGCTGGCAGAGCAAGGACTAAGCCCACGGACAGCCTCCTGGGACCAACCTGGGACCCCTGGGCAGGAACCACCCCAGCCAACCCTGCCCTCTTCGTCCCCTGCCCCTGTTCCTGTCCCCATTCCCAGCACTGAGGGACCAACCCCGCATTGCGACCTGACCAATAACCGCCACCTTCCTGATGACAGTGGCAGCAGCAGGGATGAAGCTGCAGGCCCCAGTGGGGAGCCACGGAACAGGTAGAGACATGTGCACTGGTGCCTCCCCTCGAACCGCTGAGCAGAGACCGGACCTCACAGCTGACTGGGAACTGTAGATGCGGAAGAGCTGCTGGCTGCATCAGGGAACAGGAGGAGTAAGAGGGTGGGGTGAAGAGGAGTCATTGGGCACGAAGCAGTCGAATGGGCAAGACTTGCCTTGGGGGACTAGAACTTTTCAGGATCTGGAGCCCAGGAGAGCCATACTGCTGGACTTAATGTGAATGGAAGAGCAAGTGGGTATCTATGCTGTGAACCCCTTTCTCCTAGGAACATGGGCTCAGGGGACTCAGCCCTGGACAGAGAGCCCCAGAGGAGTGAACAGTCTTCCAGTTCTGGGCCAACCCATCTGCATAGATGCCAATGGGGCAGCTTTTCTCTGTCCACCTATTGGATGGGCAGAGCTACCAGGAGCCCAAAAACAGGAGGAAGGGCCTGGCTCCTAGAAACCATCTCCCAACTCTGAGCCTTCCAGAGCTTCAGCTTCTCTTCATCATCTTACCCACAGAAACCACAGTCAGGGGTTGGGCCAGGCTCCCAGATTCCTGAGGACAGGGATTTCCTGCATTTACTAATGGGGAACAACTGCAAGGGAAAGGGGGCAGCCTGCTTGCCTGATAGAGGATGGGGTCAAGGGACAGTGGGCAGGTCTTCACTCAGGAGTGGGGGGAATAGGCTGGCCCACCCCCAGGGCTTGTCCACCAAGCTTCTCCCTCCCCTCCAAGGCTCTCAGCAGCACCTGTGGGTGTCAGTATTACCTGAGCCTAGGCCAAAGCTAGCCTAAGGCTGGGGGAGGGGGGTGAGACTCCAGGTCAGAATGTGAGGTCTTGGTCTGTGATTTAAGGTGTTGCATGTGGAATCTTGAACTGTATGTGTAGTTTCTAGTGAAGAAATCAAGGCTCTGATCATTTTGTTTTTAGTATGAAAATGTGATTTCCTTTCTGTTTGTAATTCATCATAGAAATATTGTGACGGGAGGAGAGGGGATAGTCTACTGCTAATGAGGGAAACACCAAAGATCTACATCATTAAAATGATGACATGCCCCTCACCAGGCTCCTATCTGTTTGTTTCCATGGAAGATGGAGGAGGGGGGGTGGTGATTGGGATGTGGGAGGTATTGAACTGAGCCATGCCCCCATTCCCCCAGGCACTATTTCTGGTGCTGCCATCCTAGTTGAGAAACCCTATCTGACCTTCAGCCAGAGCTGATTGGGTAAGGGCTACCATCCCTGCTTTGTTCCACACCTCTAAACAGCACCACTTCCTGCTTCCCAGGGGCCTATGGTAGATTAGAGCCACCTTCCAGAGAATGATGGAAGATCACTCATCCTAACAGCTTCCTACCCCAGACCATGAACTTGGAGCGAAGATGTAACTGGCCAAAAAGCCGGATCCCCTTCAGTCCTGGGAAACCACCCATAGCAGGTGTCTAGTAGGGACCTTGGTCTAGCTTGCACATGTCCCCCAAAGGTGCCATTTGCTGGCTGCTCAAGTCTCTCTTTGTGTCTTCTGTACAGTGGCTGAAGCTGAAAGCCCTGGTCTTTCTATGGGCCTTGGCTACTTCAAAGTTCAAGCCAGTAAAAAAGTGAAGGACATGTACCTTCAGAGAGCTATACAGGAAAATCAGAGCAACCCCAGGGCTTTTTGCCTGCAGCCAATACTTGAGTCTTTTTTTTTTTTTTTAAGAGACAAGAGTCTCACTTTGTCACCCTTGGTCGAGTGCTGTTGTGTCACAGCTCATAGCAACCTCCAGCTCTTGGAGTTAGGCGATTCTCGTGCCTGAGCCTCCCGAGAAGCTGGGACTGCAGGCGCCCGCTAAAACACCTGGCTATTTTTGTTGTAGTTGCAGTTTGGCCGGGGCCGAGTTTGAACCCACTACCTTTGTTATATGGGGCCAGCACCCTACCCCACTGAGCCACAGCCACCGCCCATACTTGGGTATTTTTTGTATGCCCCACACTGCCCCTAACACTGGGACAGTTACAGGTTCTGCTCCAAAAGATCAATGGCAAACAAGTAATACTAAACTTGAAGAGTTATGTAGTTAAGAATGCTTCAATTTTCTTTTTCTTTTCTTTTTTTTTCTTTTTAGACATAGTCTCACTCTGTCACCCTAGGTAGAACACCATGGTATCATAACTCACAGCACCCTCAAACTCTTGGGCTCAAGCAATCCTCTTTCCTCTGCCTCCCAAATAGCTGGGACGACAAGCACCCACCACAATGCCTAGCTAATTTTTTTTTTCTATTTTTAGTGAAAATGGGGATCTGACTCTTGATCAGGCTGGTCTCAAACTCCTGAGCTCAAGGGATCCATCCACGTCAGCCTCCCAGAGTGCTAGGATTACAGGCATGGGCCACTGTGCTCAGCCGGAATGCCCTAATTTTCTAGAAAATTACACTATAACAGTGGCTTCTGAACCAAAAAACACATCAGCTAGCTGCGACTATAGGCAAGGCCACTTGCCTTTTCTAGGCTTCACTTTCCCATGTTAGGATGCAGGGTTTGTACTATACAACCTCCTGAAAGTTACTTCTTGCTACACCAGGAATCACTGGAGCTCTGGTAGCACAGGAGTGCTTAGAGAGAGCAGGCTTCCCTTAAGAGGAAGAAGCTAAGAAGGGAGCTGCACTGCAATCTGTGTCTTCTACACAAATACTCTTGCCACAGTAAGAGAAAGAAATTCCTTGGTCTAAACATGGAGACTATTAATATGTTGAGTATAAACTGCATTCTAAGGACTCAGTTTGTGTTATCAGTGAGTGCCATGGCATAATAACTCACAGCAACCTTTATACTCTGGGGCTCAAGCAATCCTCTTATCTCAGCCTCCTGAGTAGCTAGGACTACAAGCACCTGCTACAATACCCTCCTAGTTTTTTTATTTTTAGGAGAGACAGGGTCTTGCCTTGCTCAGGTGATTCATCCGCCTTGGCCTCCCAGAGTGCTAGGATTACAGGGGTGAGCCACTGGGCCTAGCCTGTGTTACCTCTCTCTCTCTCTCTTTTTTTTTTTTTTTTTTGAGTCAGACTTACTATATCGCCCTTGGTAGAGTGCTGTGGTCTCACAGCTCACAGCAACCTCAAACTCTTGGGCTTAAGCGTTCTCTTGTCTTAGCCTCCAGTAGCTGGGACTACAGGTGCCCACCACAACACCCAGCTATGTTTTTGTTATAGTTGTCATTGTTGTTTGGCAGACCCTGGGCTAAGTTTGAACCTGTTAGCCCTGGTATATGTGGCTGGCGCCCTAGCTGCTGAGCTACAGGCGCTGAGCCCTGTTATCTCTCTTAATCCCCCTCCAAACCTTCTGAGATGCTTAGTACTGTTACCCTCAGATCATACTACACTAGTAAAGCCGAAGTTTGAACCCAGATAGTATATATGATTCCAGAGCACACCCTGTAGCCACTGTAATTTCACTCATGGAAGGAAGAAAAGGTGTAGGAGAAACAGAATAGGGCTTGCTCTTTTGCTTTGGGGAAAAAGGCTAGGTGGGAACCTTACGGATAAGGAGGTCCTGCTTGGCCCTGCTCTGCTCTCTCTGGCTAAGGATGGACTCAGCCCCTCCCTATTGGAGGCCCTTGTCAACATCAATCCCTTAGCCCTCACCCAGTGACAGAGCCTCTCTGGTTGTAAAACCTTTCCAGGGCCCCTGGACATACCATACCATGTTTGTGGGGTCAGCAAGACAGATTGGCAATCACTTTTGGACATGAAGAAATAGGTTCAGAGAAGTTCTGTGACTTGTCTATGGACGTCACTGAATCAAAAGCAAAGCAGAGAAACTGAACCAAGTCTCTTGGATCCCAACTCAGCTTTCCAGGTTCCACTGTGGATGTTGATGTTGAGGGGTTGTAGAGGGTTGTTAAAAGCCCCACCCCATAGCAGGGAGGTGGAGAAACTAAAGTGGCTTTGTCTGATAGCTTCTGGAAGAGCTCCAGTGGTTAGAGGCATTTTGGTTTGTGTGGCCTCCAGTACTTGGCCTTGTGTATTTCCCCACTGACTATTTTAAGGAACACACACATGCGCGCACACACACACACACACACACACTCTCTCTCTCTCTCTCTCTCTCTTCATCTCTCCTAGCAGCACCATCCTCTCCTGGACCCTAGGAGGGATATGGCAAAGTGCAGCAAGAACAGACTGTCCATCTAATTGCCTATGAGCCAACTTTCCTCACCTGTGAAATGGGGCAAGAACAATAACACTTCTTTCACCCTCTTTCACCCTTCTTACACCCTCAGTTATGAGGATCATGACAGACCAGACGGCTCCTATAAAGAAAGATAGCTGCTCACTCCAGTCCAGCCAACTCCAGCCCTGAAGTTCCCTACTCAGATTAGCCCCACCCAGCACTCTGAGCACTGGGGACCCAACCGGGCCTCCCCATTCGGCATGGAGAACCCCACACTGAACCCCCACCCCCTGCAGCACAAGCTCTTGCTCCCCCGCAAGACCTCAGCCAGGAAGCTTATTCTCCACTGTGGTCCCCAGTGCCCCCCGCCACCTGCCCTTTGACGGCCTTGAGAGAGACTGGAAAACGAGCGGGACTTGAGTTGTTTTCCCAAGAGAAGGAACCAGCCGTCTTAAGAGTTAATCGGGTGTTTGCGCTGAGTTTGGGGTGACAGGCCTCGGGGCCGGGCGCCGGGGGGGCGGCTCCGACCCTAACCCGCCGCAGGAAGGGCTGTCTCGGAGTCAGAGCCAGCGCTTGTCAGGCTAAGCCGCGGCAAAGGCGGAGGCGGAGCTCTCCGAGGTGCTGAAGCCACCCCACTTTCGGCCTTGCGCAGACAAGGCCCAGCATCCGGATTCTCGGACCGGTGATGTCCTCAGAGTCCTCTAGGACTGGAGGATCGCTTACTGTGGTCTCATCCCGGCTCCTTCCCAGCTGACCTTGGGCACCTTGCTTTCCCTCACAGGCAGCGGTGAACTCACTCTCCAGGCCGAATGGGCGGTACGTCCCATCCTGGGCCTGGGAGATGGTACCCCGCTTTCTGAAGCAGAGGAACCGAGCGTGTGGAGTGTTGTCTGCGCTAGGCGGGCTCTTCTTCTGTCCCAGACCGACCCCCACCGGGCTCTTCCTCTGGGCTTCCTCAGGCCCCGACGGCGCCCCTCCTCGCCGGCCGCAGTATGGCCAACACGTAGCCCCAGGCTGGAAACTCCCAACCCTTTGCCCCGACGGAACCGCGGTGACGGAGCCCACCCCACCCACCCATAACCTCCTGCCGGGTCTTGCGTCTCTGCGGTCAAACCCCGAGCCGGGACCCGTGGGGGCGTGAGGTCCTGGACAGGCCCGGAAACACCTCGGGGTCCCGGGTGCGTGGTCAGGGCGGAGGCAGGAGCTCAGCCGGACCCGGGAGCTGCCAGCTCCCTCCCCAGCCCGCGAGGGGGCGCCGCGTCCCCATGACAACGCGGACACCCCCACCCCCTGGAGGGCAGCGCCCCCTGCTAATCTGCACTGGCAACTGTGGGCGGTGCCCTCACAGTGCTAGAGCTGGGAACTACCGGCCGCTTTCAGGTACTGGTGCTAGCCTCTGGGGTCTCCGACGCCCCGGGTGGTGACCCCCGCGCGTCGCCGCTTGGTGACCGGCCCCGGGCGGGCGGCGCGGCCCCACCACGATTGGCTGCTTCCCCGTGACATCACGCGGCTCGGGGAAAAGTGCGAGCGTGAGCGCGAGTCGGAGCCACAGCGCCCGGAGCTGCGGGCGGAGCAGGGGCCGCCCCTCGGCACCCCGTCCCCGCCCCCGGCCCACCGCCTGGCCGTCCACCCCGCTGGCCCGCTGCGCCTCCCTTTTGTCCCGCCGTCTGTCCCGCGCAAGGGGAGCCGGGCAGAGACAGAGGGTAAGTGACTCCGCGGCGGCGCGGGGGCGGGGGGCTCTGTTGAAAGAGAAAGACGCGGGTCTCTGGGATCCTTTGAGGCTCGCCAGAGATGGGCCCTACTGGGACTGGGCACCAGACTCCTTCAGGGGAGAACGCTGTTGGGACTGGGCACCAGACTCCTTCAGGGGAGAGCGCGGTGCTGGGAGCGGCAGAGGGCCCCGGGAGTGGGGGACTCCGCTGGGAGAAAGGCCCGGGGGTCTCTCGGAAGCTTCTCCAGGTGGTGAAGTGATAGTCAGGAGGTCGCGGGTGGGGAGTTCGTGCTCACAGACCCCATGGAGCCTAGGGCAGCCGTCGGGGGTGGGACCCCGCACTCCAGCCTTCCCACTGGCAGCTCTGCAGGGAGCCAGGCACTGGAGCCTCAAAGAGCCTTTTTCCCGCCCGTCTTCCCGTCCTCCCTCCCTCTCTCCCCGAGCTGCCAACCCACTCTGGCCCTTAGAGTCCTCCACCAACGACCTTGAGCCCCGACGGAAAGCACCCTTGCCCATTGACAGCACCCCTCCCCCACTCCAGGACTATCCCCCCGCTGTCGCCAGTGCTCAGAGCTAGGGAGATCCAGCTTGTCCAAGACCCCCACCCCCACTCTCGGCCCCGCCGCGAGGGTGCCGGCCACAATGTCAGTGTCCAATCTCCTGCATCCCTCTTCCTCTTCTGAACTCTGGAGTCTCTTCTCCAGCCCCAGGAACAGATCTAGGGGCCACAGTCTGATCGGAGCCCTGGAGGGAACGCCTAAAAACCAAGAACCTACACCCCAAACCACCCCACAGGCAATCGAAGCACCCCCTCTAGTGTCGCCCGCGGAAGGGAGTGGTCGAGGACCGGGAAAGCACGATACCCACGCCCAGAGGCTGCAGGAACAGCATGTCAGAGGGTTAGCGGGAGGGAGGGCCAGGCCCCCAGAGAGCCAGAGCCCCCTCGACTGCCGCGGAGACTGGAGGAGCTCCAGATGGGCCCAGGAGTAAGCGCGAACCCGGCCTTCGACCCAGCTCGACCCCAGTGTGAGAAAACGGGTACACTCTTTGGCCGATAGGGCTAGACAAAGCCTCTGAGGGGAGGACGCAGGCGAGGAGTAAAGAGGGAGACTCTTAACTCGCCTGACCCAACCTCGTCCAGCCTCTGCATTAGGCGTAGTGCAGGTGCCCTCTCTCCGGGAGACCGGACAGCTTGGGGTGATAACACGTGCAGAGTCAAACTGGGTGTCCCTCAAGGCCCCTTTGGGTGACTGTCGCAGCGACCCTCGACAGAAGTCAATCCGAGACTGGGACTCTGCTCTCCATCTCTAAGGACGTGGACACCTCTGGGTGCCCGGCCAAGACGGTGTCCCAAAGTCAGGGGGCCCATCGCAGCTCGTAGTGTAAGGCCTCCTCGTCCTGCGTGCGATCTTTCCCCACCGCCAGGTGCGATCCGGACGCCAGCTGGTAGTCCGACCCTCTCCGTACTCAGGCACACAGCTGGGCTGCGTCTCCCGACTGGGACGCTTGAAATGTGACAGGTTACTCACTGCCGGCCCTGCATTTGCTCGTGTACACAAGTGCACAGGTCCAGAGACACCGGAACCGTGTGCATCCTCCGGCCACAACACCCAGGCACGCACACGCATGCACATGCACGTGTCCACATGGCGCGGCATGCTCACGCGCTCACGGGCGCACTGGTATCCAGGCGTGGCCGTGCGCACACACACGCACATGCAGACAGCTACTAGCGTCTACTCGCGCTCCCCCGTAATCACACACAAACAGAACTCACACTCGCGTTCCCGCCCACACGTTCCTCGCCGGGTGCCGGGTGGAATCTGGGCGCCCTTAACTTTCTCACCCTTGAACCCCGCACGAAGCCTAGGACAGTTCCGGAGCATTGTCTGGAGGAACCTGGTGAAGGACACTCCCACGTCTCTCCCTCTGGAGGCTCTATCTGGGGGCTTCTGTGTGTTTGCAGTCGCGTGGGAGTTGAGGGCTGTGGTGAGCAGCAGCCGCAAGCTCTAGGTCCGGAGTGGGCACCGGGGGACCGACATTGCCATCTAGCGGTGAGACAGACTCAGGTGGCGGCTGCTCGCTTGCCCAAATCCCAGGCGGGCCTCGATTCCAGAGAAACTGGCCAGAGGGACCTGCCAGAACGTCTGCAGATGACCGAGAGGGATCCAGAGAGACTACTGTTGGGGAGTCCGGGAGACACTGAGCCTCGCTCTGTCTGCTCTAGCAGCTCCCTCAAACAGGCCGAGAGCAGGGCTAAAACACCAGCCATCTGATTGTCCCTGCTGAAGGGACAAGTGGTCTCTTGTCTTCTGGGAAAACTTAAGTCGGAGAGCCAGCAGGAATGAGAGGGGACCCTACCCAAGCCACTTAATGGTCCCCAGCTGCGTGGTTTGGGGGGCAACGTAGAGCACAGGCTTTGTCTGAGCAGAAGCACCTTGAGTTGGGAAGGCTGCTCCCTGATTCTAATCCTGCCCCTGGGATGACTTTGGGCAAGTTAATTAGTATTATCCTTATCTTAAGAGGATATTTACATGTGTTAAATGTGGATACTAATAGTACCTGCCTTTTTTTGGCTGTTGTAAGGATTAAACCAGATAATCTATATCAAAGGCTCAGAGAGATTCCTGACTCATAGTTAACACTCAATAAACAAGAGCTATTATGTTTTCTTATTTAGCTCCCTTAGATGATTTGTTATTATCTCCCTGGACTGTGTCCTGGCCCTGGGTGGCTAACGGTGAGAATTTCGAGGCTGGCTGACTGATCTCTCCTGCCTGCCTTCTCCCTGCCTGCTTCTGTGTGTGTGTCCTAGGTAGGGGAGGCTAGCTTCTCAATTTGGGGGGCTACTGTCATCCCAGCTCAGAGGGTAATACTGCCTTCCACTTCAGTGGCTCTCAGAGCTGAAAAGAGTTGTCAGAGACCCTGAGAGAGGGTGGTATCTGGGCTTTGCCCTTGACTCATTGTTTGACCTTGGAGGTGGCACCACCTGGTTTCAGCTTCTCCTACTATGAACCAAGTATTTAAAACAGGGAAACTTGAACTATCAAGCTGGGTATGTGTCTAAGATGGTGGAGTTGGGGGACTGGAGTTAGACTTGGGGGGGTCACCCTGGCACTTGACTCCAGCCTCCTGCACATTTTCGTGTTTAGGTGTGGGGGTGAGTTGGGGTGTTGATCCCTGTAGCTGTTATGGAGGCTATCCTGGGACAAAATCCTATTTTGCAAGTGAGAAGGAGGTGCAGGAAGGTAATGTGGCTTGTGTCAGGCCACAGCACAAGAGCCCAGGTTGCTGGTTCGTGCTTCTTCCTCCACGTGGGCTGCAGGGCCCTCTCTGTCACACACAGACGCACAGTGCTGCGTATGTATGCGACCATGCCTGCCGGGCTGGCGTGGCTGTGATGGGCCCGTGTGCGTATGTGGAGCGGGGTGTGTGTTGGCGGGTGTGAAGGAGGCTGAGCTGAGCGGCTGCCCTGGCACCAAGTGCTGGCGTGGGCCTCCCTCACATGTAGGAAAGAGGAAGAGGGGCAGGAGAGCTGGAGGAGAGCCTAGGTGGGAGGGAGGGCAGGCTTGGGGAGGGGCCCTGTGCTTAGGACCCCAGCTGGGGAAGGCAGGGTCTACCTCAAGGGCTGACCACAGGCTCCTAGGCAGCCTTTCACTACACTCTGGGATAATCCTTTCACAGTGGGTTCCCAGTCAGGCCTCAGGGGTCTCATCCCCCAGGAACTGATAGTCCCAGCTATTCCTGTAACCCCCATGCCTCTAGTCCCATGCTGGGGCTGGACCTGAGCCACTCCTGCCAGGCACTTTCCTCCCTGTCCTTGAGATGCCAGCTCCATGCCTACCCCCTCTGCTCCTCTGGGAAGCCTCCCTGGTGGATCATGGATAACCGGCTCTGTAGTTCTTTGGCCTCTCCCTGCTAGAACCCTTGTCTGGTTACTGCTTTCCTGACACATTCCCCACCAATTTATCCCCACCAACAACATGGTGTCAAGCTGTGGAACCTTAGTCAGGTTATTTAACATCTCTATGCCTCAAGTCTCCTTATTTGTAAGTACTTAAAAAAATAGCAATATCTACCTCATAAGTTTGTTTTGAGGATGAAATGGGTTAATGCTATTAAAAAATGACACAAGTGGCTTGGCACCTATAGCTCAACCGGCTAAGGCACCAGCCACGTACACCTAAGGTGGCGGGTTCGAATCCCCAGCCTGGACCCGCCAAACAACAATGACGGCTGCAACCAAAAAAAAATAGCTGGGCGTTGTGGCGGGCACCTGTGGTCCCAGCTACTTGGGAGGCAGAGGCAGGAGACTCGCTTGAGCCCAGGAGTTGGAGGTTGCTGTGAGCTGTAATGCCACGGCACTCTACCCAGGGGGACAGCTTGAGGCTCTGTTTCAAAAAAAAAAAAAAAT
>CAUYTI010067729.1:0-13923 GCA_963575145.1 Galago senegalensis
GTGGATGTGGAGAAAAGGGAACACTCCTACACTGCTGGTGGGAATGTAAACTAATATGTTCCTTTTGGAAAGACATCTGGAGAACACTTAGAGAACTAAAAATAGACCTGCCATTTGATCCTATAATTCCTTTATTAGATATATATCTAGAAGACCAAAAACCATATTACAACAAAAATATTTGTATCAGAATGTTTATTGCAGCCCAATTCATAATTGCCAGATCATGGAAGAAGCCCAAGTGCCCATCGATCCACGAATGGATCAATAAACTGTGGTATATGTACACCATGGAATACTATGCAGCCATAAAGAAAGATGGAGACTTTACGTCCTTCATGTTTACACAGATGGAGCTGGAAAATGTTCTTCTTAGCAAAGTATCACAAGAATGGAAGAAAAAGTATCCAATATACACAGCCCTATTATGAAACTAATTTATAGCTTTCATATGAAAGCTGTAATCTAATTATAGCCTAAGAATATGGGGAGGGGGAGGGGTGGGGAGGGGGTGGATCAGTGGAAGGTGATTGGAGAGATCACTTCTATGGTTTATCTTACAAGGGTACAAGTGAATCTTTCTAAAAGTAGAATATAAATGTCTTGACATAATAACTAAGAAAATAACATAAAGGCTATGTTAACCAGTTTGATGAAAATCTTTCAAATTGTATATGAAAACACCACACTGTACCCCATGATTGCATTATTGTAAACAGCTATTATTTAATAAAAATTTTAAAAAAGAATTGAATGGGTTAAAAAAAAAAAGAATTCAATGGATAGGTTTAATAGCAGATTAGATAAAGCTGAAGAGAAAAATTGTGAACCAGAAGACAGGCCAGGAAAAGAAAATATAGTCACAAATGGAGAGATAAGAGTGAAAAGACACAGAAAATAGCCTGTGAAATGAAATGCAGAAAACGTGAAGGTCTAATATAAGAAGAATTCTAGTTCAGAACAAAGGGAAAAGAGAATGAAGAAGCAATATTTTAAAAGATGATGGCTTAGATTTTCCAAAACCAACAGAAAATTCAGAAAGCACAAACAAGCCCAAAACGTATTTTAGTAAAACTGCTGAAGACCAAAAACAAAACAAAAAAAATCTCAAAAGCAGCTAGAGATATAAATTTTAACATAGACAAAACTAAACTATTGTTTAGGAATGCATATGTAGATAGTAAAACTTTTTTAAGAGCAAAAAAAAATTGCGTTTAAACAAACATAAAATACAATATTTTGTTTCACTCAAAAAAAAAAGCAAAATATTATTACTTTAAAATGTAAGACATCTGTTGTCTCTAGAGAGGACGATGGGGCTGGATCAGGGAGGGAGACACAAGAGCTTCTTTGGTGCTACCAATGTTCAATTTCTTCATCTGAATGGCGGCTCCCCAGGAGGTTGCCTTATAATCAGTCATTAAACTGTACGCGTGTGTTGGGTATACTTTTCTGTATATATTCATCTTACACGATAAAAGGAGAAAGCTAAGGAGTGCCTTTTAAAATATGTCTTATAAGTGGTGTTATTGGTTTTTTCCTCCGAGACTATTTGATGACAGTCTCTGTGGAAATGTGTTCCATCTTCGCAGTTTCATTAGCATTGTCATGGTGTTATTTTGATCTGTAGAAGCTTTTCCTCACAACTTAGAAATATCCACTTCTCGTAGATCCCACAAAATAAGAAATTCAACCACAGACAGTATTTTCAAAATTATGACAACAGTTGGTGGAAAGAAAAGATGACAACCAAATATAATTGGAGAACCAATAGAAACACGTGCTATAGATAAAGGATAATATTTTGTGGTGAGTGGGTGGGAAATGCTGATCTTTTTTGGCACTGAAATCTGTTAATTTCAGTGTCTGGCTAAGAGCTATTTATTTTTAAAAATCAAAGCAGATTTCAATGCATAATACATTTTTTTGTTGTTGTTAGTTAAGGCTGCATAATTAGTCTCTTATTCTTTCTTAAATCAGCAGAAAACTGTTTTTGTACAATAAACCTTTAGGCTCTTGATGTAAACATCCCATCAGAGCCTGCACTGCGATGCACCACGGGGTAGTTTTTTATTTTATTTCTGAATCTGATCTGGCTCCAAGCCAGCCTTTTATTCCTTGAGATCTGCCCAGTTCTGAGTTTGCCCAGTTCGTGGGGCTTTGGTGATAAAGTCGAGCTCTCCTTCCTTCCAATCTTCATTTTGGTTGGGGCCGGCAGACCAACAAGGAAGACAATTCAAAGATCAAAGATTTCAGGGGCTGCTTCACAGAGTTAGAGTTGTCTCTATATCTGACAGTTATCAGACTCCTGAATTCCTGCTGGGAGCTGAATATACCTTGAAATGTCAGGGAATAAGTAATTCATGGCTCTTCACCTGACCACACATGATAATTCAACTATCATTTCTTGGAACAAACTATTGCTATTTCCATAATCTCCCTCTCTCCTCAGCTCTCACCTGAAAAAATATTCCCCAAACTTTCCCCACTACCTGGTTAATTTTTTTTTTTTTTTGGAGACAGAGTCTCAAGTGACTACCCTGGGTAGAGTGCTGTGGCATCACAGCTCACAGCACCCTCAAACTCTTGGGCTTAAGTGATTCTTTTGCCTCATCCTCCCAAGTAGCTGGGACTACAGGTGCCCACCTCAAGGCCCAGCTATTTTTTTGTTGTTGTTGCAGTTGTCATTGTTGTTTTAGCTGACCCAGGCCAGGTTTGAACCTGCCAGCCTCTGTATATGTGGCCAGCACCCTACCCAATGAGCTACGGGCACTGCCTAAGTGGTTAATTTTTTTTTTTCAACTTTTGGCTGGGGCCGGGTTTAAACGCATCACCTCTGGTATATGAGGCCAGTGCCCTACTCCTTTGAGCCACAGGCACTGCCCCTACCTGGTTATTTTAAATCGCCTCCATTAAATGTATAGAATCTACTAAACTTCCTGAAACGTCATCTTTGGTGTTCTCAGGAAAGATGTTTTATAAATCAAAGTTAGTTTAAAAACAACAACATACCAGATTTACTGGGAATGTGGGTCAGAGGAAACCCCACATATACTGGTGAAATTGTTCTGAAATGCAAGTGCTCAGATTTGTTCCACTCAGGGATAGAGCTGACACCAGTTCACATCACATAAGATGCCCTTAGGATGCGTCATTCTTTACTCTATGCTGAAGGCATTCTAAACTCATGTGATAAAGGTTTTCCTTTCTTTTATGAAAATAAGACTGAAGAAAGATCATTATGGTTTTTGTTTGTTTGTTTGTTTGTTTTTGAGACAGAGCCTCAAGCTGTTGCCCTGGGTAGAGTGCTATGGCATCACAGCTCACAGCAACCTCCAACTCCTGGGCTCAAGAGAGTCTCCTGCCTCTGCCTCCCAAGTAGCTGGAACCACAGGCACCCACCACAACAACCGGCTATTTTTTTGGTTGCAGCCATCATTACTGTTTGGCAGGCAAAGGCTGGATTCAAACCCGCCAGCTCAGGTTCATGTAGCTGGTGCCTTAGCCACTTGAGCCACAGGCGCTGAGTCGATCATTATGTTTTTAATAATCTTAGTTCCTCCAAATATTTATTGAACTATTATTTATCTGGGAGATATAAAAGTTTAAGTTTATTTTCTAGACCACCTCTTCATCCTGTGGCTTTTTTGTACAGTCACAGACTATCAGAACCCTCCAGAGGTGTTGTCATCCTCTGTAACCAACACTATTTTTTATAAGCACACCTCAGAGATATTTGGGTTCAGTTCCAGACCACTGCAATAAAGCAAATATCTCAGGAAAATGAGTCACACGAATCTTTTTGGTTCCCCAGTGCATATAAAAGTTATGTTTAGGGGGCAGAGCAAGATGGCCAAATAGAAATCTCCAGTGGTCATCCCTGCACACAAACACCAAATTCAACAGCTATTCACAAACACAAGCGCCTTCAAAAGAACCAAAGAGCAATCGCACTACTTGGTTTTGACATTGTATCTGGGAAAGAGGTACCAAACAGGGCAGGAAAGACAATCTGCATGACCCACGCCGCTGCTCCCCATCCCCCAGCCATGCCAGCCAGTGCCCTGAGTGGAGAGAGACTCTGTGTGCCCCGGGAGAGAAAGGGAAGCGACTACGGAGATTCATATTGGAACTCGGGGCCACCCAGGCACAGGGGAACACAGCACAGAGCAGACTTCTGCAGGTGTCCACAAAGGTAGCATTTAGACCAGTCTGACCGGAAGGAAATCCTCTGCCCCAAAGCCTGAATTCTGGCTAACACAGCACTGGCTAACAGAAAGCAGCACGGGCCCAGCCTAAATTCATAAGGCAGTCGGGCCATAAAGGTTGGGTTCCTTCCTCAATTCCTGAGGCTGTTCCGATTCAGAGCCAGTGGCCTTGGGGGGTGTGACCAGCAAGACACCAGCAGCTACAGCCCAGCCAGTGTCTGAGTCACCTTTTTAACAACTCCAGGCCATACAGCTCAGGGAAAGTCTCTCCCACTTGGATAAAGGAAAGAAAAGCACGCAGAGGACTTTGTATTGCAACTTGCGTACCAGGTCAGCCACAGTAAAGTAAAGTACCACACAGACTCCTGAAACTCCTGAGTCTAGGCTTTAATTCCTGGACAACATTTCTGGACCCAACAAACATGCTACCTTCAAGGGAAGTACCCAGTCCTGGTAGGATTTATCAGTTGCTGGCTAAGGAGCCCTTGGGCTTTGAATAAACATCACCATTAGCCAGGCAACAGTCACCGGGGCTTTGGGTGAAACTGGGTGGGATTCAGGCATGATCTAGTTCTGGGGGTCATGAGGGAGTACCCGCATCACTCCTCCCCCAACTCCTGCAGACCAGCACAGAAAATGGGGGACGAGAGTGGGAGACTGCCCAGTGTCCCAGGGAATTCTGTATCTTACCCAAGACCACCAAGGCAGAACCACCAAGAGTCTGCAAGAGTCAGGGAAGGGCTCAAGGAGTAGGGTGCCAGCCCCATATACCAGGGGTTGCAGGTTCAAACCCAGACCCAGCCAAAACTGCAGGAAAAGAAAAAAAAATCTACAAGAGTCATATACAGCTGCACTGACCAAAGACTTAGATCACAACACTCACTTCCCTTTGAAAACCAGGAAAGCCTTCCCAAGTGGCATGGTTTCAAACAAGCCCAAAATATGAAGATTAAAATAAATACCTACTTCTTCAATGCCCAGACATTGATGAACTCCTATAAGCATCAAGAATATCCAGGAAGGCTTAGCACCTGTGGCTCAAGTGGCTAAGGCGCCAGCCACATACACCTAAGGTGACAGGTTCGAATCCAGCCTGGGCCTGCCAAACAACAATGAAGGCTGCAACCAAAAAATAGCTAGGCATTGTGGCAGGTGCCTGTGGTCCCAGCTACTTGGGAGGTGGAGGCAGGAGACTTGCTTGAGCCCAGCAGTTGGAGGTGGCTGTGAACTGTGATGCCCTGGCACTCTATCCATGGGGACAGCTTGAGGCTCTGTCTCAAAAAAAAAAAAAAAAGAATATCCAGGAAAACACAACCTCATCAAATGACCTAAATAAGGTGCCAGTGACCAATCCCAGAGTGATAGAGATATATGCCCTTTTAGACAAAGAATTCAAAATGACTGTCCTGAAGAAGCACAAAGAACTTTAGGACAACACAGAGAAGGAATTTAGAAACCTATTTAGAAATTTAACAGAGATTGAAATAATTTTTTATAAAAACAAGCAGAAATTCTAGAGCTTAACAACTTGTTTGACTAACAGAGAAATGCATGAGAATCTCTCAACAGCAAAATTGACCACACAGAAGAAGAAATTAGTGAACTTGAACACAGGCTATTTGAAATACACAGTCATAAGAGAAAAAGAAAAAAGACTAAAAAAGAATGAAGCACATCTATAAAATCTAGAAAACCGCCTCCAAAGGGCAAATCTAAGACTTATTGGCCAAGTAAATTAGGAAACCTAGAAGAAATGGATAAATTCCTACATACATACAACCTAAGATTGAACTGGAAGAAATCCAAAATAAGACAATAAAGTTGGCTATATCTGCAGACTGCTCTGTAGCATGCGATTCTGTCTGATGGAGTTTACCCACAGAACTCCTCTCAAAACTTACACCTGTCCTCTCAAAATCCTGCTGCTGCTTCATCATCTAAGTGTATATAATAGTTAAATCTTTTTAGGATGCAGTGGTTCTCCCCTTTAATCCTAGCACTCTGGGAGGCTGAGGTAGGAGGACTGCCTGAGCCCAGGAGTTGGAGATCAGCCTGAGCAAGAGTGAGACCTCATCTCTACTAAAAATGCAAAATTGCTGCAAAAGAATTGCTTGAACCCTAGAGTTTGAGGTTGCTGTGAGCTATGACACCACAGCAGTCTACCCAGGGCGACAGAGTGAGACTCTGTCTCAAATATATATATATATATGTGTGTGTGTGTGTGTGTGTGTGTGTGTGTGTGTATATATTTTATTGTCATTTCAACAATGCTTGCTGCTTCTTCATTAGGAGCAGATTCTATCTGAAGAAATCCCTTTCTGGCTGGGCACAGTGGCTCATGCCTCTAATCCTAACACTCTGGGAGGCTGAAGCAGGTGGATCACCTAAGCTCAGGAGTTCAAGACAGCCTGAGCAAGAGAGAGACCCCATCTCTACTAAAAATGGAGAAACTAGCTGGGTGTTGTGGTGGGTACCTATAGTCCCAGCTACTTAGGAAGCTGAGGCAAGAGGGTCACTTAAGCCCAAGAGTTTGTGGCTGCTGTGAGCTATGACACCCAGCACTCTACTCAGAGCAACTGAGTGAGACTCTATCTCAAAAAGAGGAAGGAAGGAAGGAAGGAAGGAAGGAAGGAAGGAAGGAAGGAAGGATCGGTCACTTTTTTGCTCATTTCTAATATAATAAGCAACTCCCAACCATTCAAGTTTGATCCTGAGAGTGCAGCAATTCAGTCCCATCTCCAGGCTCCACTTCTAATTCTAGTTCTCTTGCTATTTCCACTACATCTACAGTTACTTCCTGCACTGAAATCTTGAACTCCTCAAAGTCATCCATGAGAGTTGTATAAACTTCTTCCAATCTCCTGGTAATGTTGATATTTTGACCTTGTCCCATGGATCACAAATGTTTCTAGTGACATCTAAAATGGTGAGTCCTTTCCAGATATTTTTTAATCTACTTTGCCAAGATCTATCAGATGAATCACTATATGTCGTAGCTATATCCTTACAAAATATATTTCTTCAAGAACAAGACTTGAGACTCAAAATTACTCTTTGATCCATGGGCTACAGAATGGATACTGTGTTAGCAGGAATGACAACAACATTAATCTCCTTGTATATCTCCATCAGAACTCTTGGGTGGCCAGGAGCAAGCATTGTCAATGAGCAGTAAAATTTTGAAAAGAATCTTTTTTTTCTGAGCAGTAGGTCTCAACAATGGGCTTAAAATATTCAATAAACCATACTGTAAACACATGTGTTATCATGGAGACTTTGTTGCTCCCCCATATGGAGATTTAGTATAATTTTTAAGGGCCCTAGGACTTTCGGAACAGCAATTGAGTGTGGCTTCAACTTAAAGGCACCTGTTGTATTAGCTCCTAATAAGACAATAAGCCTGTCCTTTGAAGATTTTTTTTTAATCTATGTTTTTATTGAGACAGAGTCTCACTTTGTCACCCTTAGTAGAGTGCTATGGCATCACAGCTCACAGCAACCTCAAATTCTTGGGCTCAAATGTTCCTCTTGCCTCCCAAGTAGCTGGGACTATAGGCACCCTCCACAGTGCCTGGCTATTTTTTTAGAAATGGGGACTCACTCTTCCTCAAGCTGGTCTCAAACTCCTGAGCTCAAGCAATCCACTCACTGTAGCTTCCCAGAGCACTAGGATTACAGGTATGAGCTACCTTGCCTGGCCTCCTTTGAAGCTTTGAAACCAGGCATGACTTCTCCTTTTTAGCCATGAAAGTCCTAGGTGGCATCACCTTTTGTTTCATCTACATTGAAAATGTGTTGTTTAGTGTCACCACAGTCATCAGTGGCCTTAGTTTGATCTTCTGGAGAATTTATTGATGCTTCCACATCAGCAAGTGTACTTTTACGGTATGGAGATGGCATCTTAAATGCCATGGGCACCAACCTCTGGTGGCTTCCAACATTTCTTCTACAGGTTCCTTATTTCTTTCAGCTTTCACAGAATTAAAGAGGAGGGCCGTGCTCTAGATCAGGCTTTGGCTGAAGACAATAGTGTGGCTGGTTTTATCTTCTATCCAAACCACTAAACTTTCTCCCATCAGGGTTGTTCCTCTCCCTTATGTGTTCATGGGAGTCATACTTTCCATTTCCTGTAAGAACTTTTCCTTTGCATTCACAACTTGCCTACCCATTTGGTGGAAGAGACCTAGCTTTGGCCCTGCCTTAAATTTTGATCTGCTTTCCTCACTCAGCTTAATGATTTCTAGCTTTTGATTTAAAGTGAGAATCATGTGACTCTTCCTTTTACTCACTTAGAGGCCATTGTAGGGGTATTTTTAATTGGCCTAATTTCAATATTATTATGTCTAGGGAAATAGGGAAGTTTGGGGGGATTGTGTATTGATGGAGGAGTTAGAACTTGTACAACATTTATGAATTAAGATTGCCATCTATGGGCATGGTTTGTGGCACCCCAAAACAATTACAATAGCAACATCAAAGATTATTGATCACAGATCATTGTAACAGATACAATAGTAATAAAAGATCACACTTGTAATTCTAGCACCCTGGGAGGATGAGGTGGGTAGATTGCCAGAGTAAGAACAAAACCCCATCTCTAGAACTAGCCAGATGTAGTGGGTGCCTGTGGTCCCAGCTACCAAAGAGGCTGAGGCAAGAGAATCACTTTGAGCCCAAGAGTTTGATATTGCTGTGAGCTATGATGCCATAGCACTTTACCAAGGGTGACAAAGTGAGACTCTGTCTCAAAAAAAATAACAATAATGATGAAAAGGTTTGGAATATTGCAGGAAATACCAAAATGTGACACAGAGACATATAGTAAGCATAGGCTGTTGGGAAAATGCTGCTAATAGACTAAATCAATGCATGGTTGCCATAAATTTTCAATTTGTAAAACAAAACACGACATCTATTACACACAATACAGTGACGCGCAATGAGATGACACACACCTGTATTTGATGTAGTCGACCATCTGCTTCTTCCTATAACTTCCTTCAGTGAACAAGCCTCAGTGGCACAAAACAAAACAGACAAGTAGGTGAACCTTGTCTTTTTCCTACCCATGGGTTGCTCCTGTCTTGCCTTCCTTCTTGGCACTTCCATTTTACCCAGTAAGAAAGCTCCGCCATTTGGGCCTTCTTCCTGACACTCTGCTCCATCCCTCTGTGAACTGCTGTCTTCAGAATTTCATTACCACTCTAAGGTCATCACTTTAGACCTCAGAGTTCACACCACGGCCTAAAAACACCTGCACGAGGATGGCCCATGATCTACACAGACTCTCCATCTTTCACACAGAACTCATTTGTTCTCCACCAAACCAGTTTACCCTTGCAAATTTCCAGTTTCATCAAGCTCTTTACCAGCAATCAAAACTTCATGGTTCTTTTATTCTTTCTTTTTCATCTTCTAAGTTCAATTCTCCCTCTTTTTTTTTTTTTAATCCACTTTGCAAAATCTCACAACACACAAACTTTGGAGGAAAAAAAGAAGACTCAAATTTGATGCTAGGCCCTAGCACTTAATAGCTGTGAGTCCTTTGGAAAAATTATCCTTTCTGTACCTTTGTAAAATGTGACCTGCTCTCCTGGGAAAGACAGGTTTTCTTTTTTTTTTTTTTTTTTTCCATTTCATTACTACCACCTCACTTGAGGCCCTCATTTTCTTACTGTAACAGCCACTTTGCTGAGACCCCTCCTTCTAGTCCTCCTTCATTCCAGTGTACTCTGCACACCACAATCAGATTGATATTCAGAGAAATTGAACCAACCATGCACTCCAATTCCTCACAGCCATCAGTGTCTCCCCACTTATCTGTTAGATAAAGTTTATCATAGATACAATATCTCAGGGTCACACACTATTTGATTTTCTCTCCAAGAAAACTCAACTTCTACAAGATGATTTTTCCTAATCCCTTTCACACCTCTCCTATGATACTTTCCCAGCCTGCAATGTACTTAACATCCCTTCTGCTACCCAAATTCACCCTTCAGTGACCCCTGCCCTTGTGGGTCTTCTCCATCTTCTCCAGCGTAGGAGCTGAGAAGTCAGCTCCTCATTTTGATATATACAGTAATTATATTCAAGCTTCCGTGGCTTAACCATTTAATGTAAGGATGTGTTATCATTTTGACTAAGAGCAGCCTTCTGGGGAGTAAAACTCATGTCCACATGACTTGTAGAACCCTCAGCACCCAGCACCATACAGCGGTTCTCTAGAAATACTACTGAATGAACGTGACATGTCATCGCTTGATACAGATACAGCTTACTTCCTTTTTTTAAGATTATAAAGTGTTTCAGATACATAGCAAACTCCACCAAAATAATAGCCACCATCCTGATTGTTTAAGTGTTAATATAGATTCTTATTTGTTGTTGTTGTTGTTGCAGTTTCTGTTTGGCCAGAGCCACATTTGAACCTGGCACCTCCGGGATATGAGGCCAGCGCCCTACTACCTTGAACCATAGGTACCACCCTATATTCTTATTTTTTTAAGAAAATAAAACTTTGCAAATGCTGCTGAGTTCTACTGTGCCTATCCCTGAGCCCATTCCATACCCATCTGGCCCTAGAGGTTTCAATCCAGATATGTCCTTACCATCAACATTTTAAAACCTTAATCACTCATATATGTGACAATAGATGCTATTTTTTCATTTTTTAATTTCATATAAATGTTTATTCATCCACTAGTTGCTCTTTTCAATTCCCTATTAAAACTCTTTTATTTCAGAATATTACGGCGGGATAAATGTTTTTGTTACATGAATGGCTTTTAGAATGCTGGAGCCCAGGCTATTAGGCCCGTCATTCTCACAGCGTTCATCAGACCTGCTAAGTAGGCTTTCACTCCTCCCCTGCTCCCTGTGCCCCTCGCCCTGATTTCCTACGACTTTTACTTTCCCCTGTGACCACGTGTGCCCTCGATTAGTTCCAGCTTACTAGAGAGTACATTCCTGGGATTCTTCACTTAGGATAATGGTCTCCAGCTCCATCCAGATTGCCGCAGAGGACATTAATTCTGAGTAGTACTCCCACCACATTCTGTTAATCCACTCATGAATTGATGGGCGTTTAGGTTGATTCTCCCATCTTTGTGACTGTGAACTGTCCTGCAAGAAACATTTCATTGTCAGATTTTTGAGATCAATCTACATTGGTGAAATGGAGATGCAGGTTAGTTGTCTTACTGTCCCCAGTGCTCCGTGGTATGACTGTATCATAATACATTTATTCCTATATTGATAAACATTTAAGTTTTTCCCTATTGTTTGCTATCATAAACGATATTGCAATGAACATTCTTAAGAATGGGCGGCAGCTTACTTCAAAGCAAGTAAACCCACACATAAAGTCTGTGATTCCTAAACAACGGTCCACATGTGGCCTCCAATTTTTAAACTTTCCAACACTCTAATCAGGCCTGAATCTGGTTCATAATATGCCACAGATGATGTCGCACATAAAACCGGGACGCCGTTTCCCGTTCTCAGCACGGTCAATTTTTTCCTTTACAGTGAAGTCCACCAACCTCAAAATGTTAATAAACGCAGTCTCTCACACTATCAAAATACCACAGCTATTATCCAGTAACAGTGCTTAAATGAGTACACTGTATCTAGGCAAACAATGTTCTTCTCATTCCAAAGCTTTTTTTCTTTTCTTTTTTCTTAGACAGAGTCTCACTCAGTCATCCTGGGTAGAGTGCTGTAGTGTCATAGCTCACAGCAACCTCCAACTCTTAGACGCAAGAGACCCTCTTGCCTCAGCATCCTGAGTAGCTAGGACTACAGGAACCCACCACAACGCCCAGTTAGTAGAGATGGGATCTCACTCTTGCTCAGCCTGGTCTTGAACTCCTGAGCTCAAGCAGTCCACCCACCTCGGCCTCCCAGAATGCTGGGATTACAGGTGTGAGCCACTGTACCTGGCCTCACTACAAAGCTTTCAAAATGGCTGATCAGCCATCATTGAATACATATTCACCGAACTCAGCAGCTCCAGGTGCTGCAAAGCAAATTGTGAAGTAGAACCTGCTCCCACAGAGCTTGGGTATTCTCAGAGGAAGGTCTAGGCAATGAGTGAACAAACGAATAGCAGACAGCAGATCAGATAGCAGTAAGGGCTATGATATTAAAATGGTGATACGATAGAATACAATCAGAAAAGGGGCAACTCTGGTGCCTGGCGTCAGAGGTTATGCTCATAACCACGACCTCCCACTGCCTCTACTGACATAGTAGTTGACAGAAAGGATCCTAAGAGGCTCTGCTTAATTGTTAGTTTGACTATAGAGCCTGGTTTTATGCTGATGGAAATTCGTCAGTGGAAAGTGACTAATGATGTGGAAAGCAGAGGATGCAGACGGAGACCTCTTGAAAACATGAGAGAGGATGAGATCCAGAGCACAGGGAAGGAGTTGGCTTTTGACACAAACATTCGGTTCTCTCTTGGAACAGCAGGGAGGGCAGAAACTGTGGGCAGTGGTCTGGTAGACAGATCTGAGGGTCCTGGTCTGGTAGACAGATAGGATAATGGGGGAGTTTCTGATCTCTGTTCTGACTTCCTCAATGAAGTGAGAATCAAGAGCATCAGCCCAGAGTCGGGAGTGGAAGGGTTGAGAAGAAGGGAAAGCGATGATAGAGCTAATTTTGCAGAACAGTAAGGGTAACAGAACATTTAGACCATTTGAATACCCACTTGACATTTGTAGTGATGACTTTTAAATGAAACCACTCAGTATAGTTACTTGTTTTTCTCCAGCAATTTTAGCTGACTTGAGTACAGACACAGAGTAAGCAAGCAATCATGTGAAGGAGGGAGAGAGAGACAAGAGAGTTCAGGGTGTTTGCAGGGAAGTAGTTATACCTGGAATCCAAATTGGCTTAGGAGGGATATGAGGGCATGAAGGGAGTGACAGAGACATGTAGTGAAGCCTATAATTCCAGTAACACTGTGACTATTTGGCTTGGCTTGTCTTTATAGAACTTGACTAGCTAATTCTTAAATTTGCGTGAAAACACAGAATAAGAAGATCCAGGTCCTGAGACCAGGCTGGGGTATCTGACCTACCAAATATCAAGATTTATCATATACAGTCATTCAACAATACAGTGTGATCACAGAGACCCATGTAGTGCTGGTCACAGACGTCTAATAGAACAAAGATCTTAGAAAGAGACTTGTGAATACACTGAAACTTGAGTTAAGGCAATGCTGACTTGCAGGTAACATTAAAAAAAAAAATACAACAAATTAAGTTGATAAAATAGGGTATCATGTTTAACAAATGAAAATTGGTCTTTGACTCATACTCAATACATGGATTAATGACTTCTATATGAAAATCAAAACTATAGAACTCTTCAAAGTAAAAAAATAATATGTTTATGACTCAGGGTAAAAAAAGAAATCACAACCATAAAGGAAGAAAGTGATACATTCAAATCCATTAAAATGAAGACCTTCTTTTCAAATAACTTGGTAAAGAAAGTCCAAGGCTCAGGGCCTGTGGCTCAAGCGGCTAGGGCGCCAGCCACATACACCTAAGGTGGTGGGTTCGAATCCCCAGCCCGGGCCCGCCAAACAACAATGATGGCTGCAACCAAAAAAAAATGGCCAGGCGTTGTGGCAGGCACCTGTAGTCCCCGCTACTTGGGAGGCTGAGGCAGGAGACTTGCTTGAGCCCAAGAGTTGGAGGTT
>CAUYTI010067735.1:0-12876 GCA_963575145.1 Galago senegalensis
TAGAGTGCCATAGCATCATAGCTCACAGCAGCCTTTACCACCAGTTCATGTGATGCACATGCCTCAGATTTTCTGTTTGTAGTAGAGACAGGATTTTGCTTTTGCTCAGGCTGGTCTCAAACTTGTGAGTTCAAGCAATCCACCCACCTGGGCCTCCCACGGTGCTAGGATTACAGGCCTGAGCCACATCGCCCAGCCTTTGCCAACCTTAATATACTTAAAAGTATCTACTCCTTGCAATTCATTTTTTTGGATTTTTTTTTTGAGACAAAGTCATGTGTTATGGCATTATAGATCACAACCTTAAATACTTGGTGTCAAGGGATCCCCTTTGCTCAGCATCCTGAGTAGCTGGAAATACAGGCGCCTTCTACCACATTTGGCTAGTTTTGCCATTTTTAGGAGAGTTGGTGTGTCCCTCTTGCTCAGTTTGGTCTTGAACCCCTGAACTCAAGCAGTGTATTTGCCTTGGCCTCCCTGAAGTTTAGGATTAGAGGTATGATCCCCAACTGCTGACAGCTACATTTCTTTTTTTTTGTTTGTTTCCTTTTTGAGACAGAGCCTCAAACTGTTGCCCTGGATGGAGTGCTGTGGCATCACAGCTGACAGCAACCTCCAACTCCTGGGCTTAAGCAATTCTCTTGCCTCCCAAGTAGCTGGGACTACAGGCACCCACCACAACGCCTGGCTATTTTTTGGTTGTAGTTGTCATTGTTGTTTGGCAGGCCCCGGTTGGATTCAAACCCACCAGCTCTGGTGTATGTGGTGGCAACTTAGCCACTTGAGCTATAGGCACCGAGACATACATTTCTTAATTATATTATGTCATTCAGGAGTTTAGAGTATTCCTGAGGATACACTAGTGTCTCTGTTGTTATAATACAATTCTTATTTTTTAAGTGTCTCTGGCTTAGGATATGCTTATTCATACAAACACACACATACACACACAGATAGGCAGCAGCACCTCTGCAAGTTGACCACTCAAGGGACTGTAACAAACTTGTCAACATACAGAAGTAATTAGTATAAGGACATAGGCCTGCTATACCAATACACACATGTGGTACATGTCTGCTCTGTGAAAATCAGGTCAAGTTGAAGAGATGGTCACTGTAGGGAGATGGCTCACTATGGAGGTTCTAATGTGTGTGTGTGTCTATACATATATACTATTTATGTGCGTGTATCTATATATGGATGCATATATAAATCGTATAAATGTATATAAATAGCATGTACATATACATGTACACATATATACATACACACGAAAAATATAAATACACAAAGTGCCCATGTCAGCAGGCCGTCTCCATGGTCATGAGTGAACATTTCCCTCCAGGTCTCTGGATGGGTAGCACCACTCCCACATCATGGCTGGGAGAAGTTGGAGAGTCCCACATTGTCCCTTCAGAATTCTCAGTGGAACAAAGGAGAGCAGGCCATTCTCTAGTCAATAACCAGGACCAGGGATCCTCTAGTTTGCTAAGTGAATGAGGGTCAGCCTTCTCTGAGTGACCCTCCTTAAGGGCATTAGGAGGATTTCACAACCTCCTTCCTGGATTCTAAAGCTCTCATAACATCACTTACTGTGAGATGGCGACTCACTGTATTGCCTAGGCTGGTGTTAAACTATTGGACCTAAGTGATCCTCTCACCTCAGCCTCTCAGTAGGTGAGATGACAGGTATGAGTCTGTGTGCTGGGCTCTCACTGAAGCACCTTTCCCTATAGATGGCTCCCTTGGGAGGAATACATGAAGACAGGACTTGTATTCTACTGTCTTGCTGGTTTTACTGTCTCTATCTATGTTTTCACATTCCATTTTATTCCATGTTCAATTTTCTGTAACTTTAGATTTAAATATTCAGATGTGTTAGAATTTCAACTTATTTAACAAGTAATTTAGAGAATGAGTAGAAATTCCACATGTACACAAAGGCTCACTTGAAAGTTCTAGTTTACTCTGGGCAAACAGAAATCAGCAGGATTAGAATCACTTTCGTCAACCTATATCTAAATGATATTTTAATTTTGCCCAAAAGCTTATTTTAACTAATAGGATTTATCATATTTTACAAAGTTGATAGTTTTATTCATAAATGTTTTTTGATTGTTTCTAATGGGTACATTAAACCTTTTCAATTTTTATAAAAATAAGAATATATTAATAACATAATAAGGCTCAGCGCCTGTGGCTCAAGAGGCTAAGGCGCCAGCCACGTACACCTAAGGTGGCAGGTTCGAATCCCCAGCCCAGGCCCTCCAAACAACAATGATGGCTGCAACCAAAAAAATGGCCGGGCGTTGTGGCGGGCAACTGTGGTCCCAGCTACTTGGGAGGCTGAGGCAGGAGACTCGCCTGAGCCCAGGAATTGGAGGTTGCTGTGAGCGTGATGCCATGACACTCTACCCAGGGGGATAGCTTGAGGCTCTGACTCAAAAAAAAAAATAATAATAAAAATTTTCTACTGTTTTCAAATGTTTATTAACATTTTCTGATAGTATCTCATATTAATAAATTGTACATTTTCCATGAAACTTTATTGCCAGATGGTGCATAAAAGATTCAGTATACCTGTTCTGATATAATAAAATGTTAACTAATATTAACAAAAAATGCCTAGGCTCGGCGCTTTTTGTTTAATGGTTAGGGTGCCAGCCACACTGGGTCGTGGGGGGGGGGAGGTTGGCAGGTTCTAACCTGATCCAGGCCTGTTAAACAACAATGACAACTACAACTACAACAAGAAAAATAATAGCCCAGTGTTGTGGCGGGTGCCTGTAGTCCCAGCTACTTGGGAGGCTGAGGCAAGAGAATCACTTAAGCTCAAGAGTTGGAGATTGTTGTGAGCCATGATGCCACCATACTCTACCGAGGGTGACAAAAGTGAGACTTTGTTTCAAAAAAGAAAAAGAAAATATACATGCTTTGGATCAGTCCATAGTCACAGTGGAGAATTGTAGTTATGTAGAAAAGAGAATTTCAGTGAGAGATGGAGACGAACTCTGTTGCCTGGGCTAGAATGCTATAGCATCATCGCAGCTTAGAATAACTTCCAACCTGTGAGTTCAAGCAATCCTGCCTCAGCATTCCAAACAGCAGGAACTACAGGTGGCCACCACAACTCCTGGCTATCCTACCATTCTTTTAGTAGAGAAGGGGTCTCACTGTTGCTTAGCCTGGTCTTGAACTCCTGTGGTCCAGCTATCCTCCCACCTCATCCTCCTAAAATGGTAGGATTGGATGTGTGAGTGACTGCACCCGGCCAGGTCTTGGCTTTTATGAATAATGGTGTGATGAATGTGAGTGAGGAGGACGTGTATTTTCCCAGATATGCTGTGTGTACTTTGGATATATACCCAGATGAGTGATTGCTAGATGAAATAATAACATTTATTTATTTATTTACTTACTTATTTATTTTTGAAACAGAGTCTCATTATGTCCCCCTCAGCCGAGTGCCATGGTGTCACAGCTAACAGCAACCTCTATCTCTTGGGCTTAAGCAATTCTCTTGCTTCAGCCTCCCAAGTAGCTGGGGCTATAGGCCCCCACCACAATGCCAGGCTATTTTTTTGTTAATTGTCACTGTTGTTTATCAGGCCCTTGCCAGGTATGAACCCGCCCGTCCTGGTGCACGTGGCTGGTACCCCAGCCTCTGAGTTACATGTGCAGAGTCAAATAATAACTTTTAATTTTAGTTTTCTGAGAAACCTTCATACCTTTTATTAGACTCTGCAACATTTTTCCTCACCAACATTTCTAAAAGTTTCTAATTTCTCTATATCCTTGACATGTTTTTTAGTGTTCATTGTATGATGCAACATTTCATTGTGATTTTGTTTCACATTTCCCTAAGAATTGGGACTTAAGGCATCTTTCAAAATGCTCGTTGGGCATTTATATTTCTTTCTTTCTTTTTCTTTTTCTTTTTTTTTTTTTTTTTTTTGAGACAGAGCCTCAAGCTATTCCCCTAGGTAGATAGAGTGCTGTGGCATCACAGCTCACAGCAACCTCCAACTCCTGGGCTCAAGTGAGTCTTCTGCCTCAGCCTCCCAAGTAGGTGAGACCATAGGCACCTGCCACAATGCCTGGCTATTTTTGGTTGCAGCCATCATTGTTGTTTGGCAGACCTGGGCTGGATTCGAACCCACCACCTTAAGTGTATGGGGCTGGTGCCTTAGCCACTTGAGCCATAGGTGCCAAGCTGGGCATTAATAGTTCTTTGAAAAGTGTTAGTGAGCTCCTGCCATCTACCTGGTTCTGCCCCAGTAGGGTTACAGACATGAGCTACTGCCCCAGGCCTCTTTTTAATTTTTTAAAGTAGCTCCCCTCACCTCAGTCAATTTTGTTTGTAGTTTTTACCTATACATTTTATACCAAAATTTGCCTGACATACAAGGATAAGCAAAATGGAAATTTGTCACTAAATGAACCATTATTTACAAAGTATTCATTACAAGATTTTCCATCATATTTTTCTATGTGAAAATAAAGATATGAAAAATATAATATCATGTTTTATCTGAGTCAGTTTGGGATGCTTTGTATATTATAATTTTGCATGACATTACTCAACTCTGTATACTTTAAGACATTGAGAATAAAAGTTAAATAAAAATCAACCATGTGTCTAGTGGGAATTTCTTTTTCTTTCTGTTTGTTTGCATACATGTGTCTTTTATTTGGTTTAGGAATAGCACATTTTCTCTTGGTTGCTGATCAATCATTATTTTATCCTGTAGGTGAATATTTGTGAAAAGTTCTTTTGGGTGGGAGGACAGAGTTCACTTTGTCACCCTCGGTAGAGTGGCATGGCATTATAGCTCACAGCAACCTCAAAATCTGTGGCTCAAATGATTCTCTTCCCTCAGCCTCCCCTGTCTCTGGGACTACAGGTATCCACCACAGTGACCATCTATTTATTTTGAAGATGGGGTCTTGCTCTGGCTTAGACTGTTCAGGCAATGTAACTGCCTCGGTCTCCCAGAGTACTAGGATTGTAGGTGTGAACCACTGCCCCCTCTACAAAAATTGTGTTAAGTTTTACTCATATTTATTGGTGGATACATATTATGTTTGTGTGAATTATTTGTGTAATTTGAAGATAATTTTTGAAAGGCCATTTCATTTACCATAAAGTTGACATTTATCTTTATTAGAGATGTTAGAAGATTTCCTGATTTTTAGAAGCTAAGTAATACTCTGTCATTTTTATACCTTAAATTATATTTCACCATTTGTTTTTTGAGGCTGATGTGGATTGCTTTTATCAAATGGATTATGTGAATAATGCTACAGTAAATATGTGTGCAGACAGCTCTTATATAAGCATGTATGTGTCACTTTAAGATGGCATAAATTCTGTGCTGGGGATAAATATGACAAACTTTTCTTTCTGTTCTATTTGCCTCTTTCATTATTATTCTTATTGGTGACGTTTCCTTTTAATTTAGAAATATATATATATATATGCAAACACAAATTTATTTATTTATTATTTATTTATTTATTGACTCATTTCTTTCAGGCTGAGCAATGTTCACCCTGGGAAGAGTGCTGTGCTGTCATAGCTCACAGCATCCTAAATCTGGGCACAAGAGATCTTCTTGCCTCAACCTCATGAGTTGCTGGGACTAGGGGTTTGTGCCACTGTGCCAGACTAATTTTTTAATTTGTGGTAGAGATGGGGTCTCACTCTTGCCCATGTTGATCTCAAACACCTGTGCTCAAGTGATCTACTCACCTCAGTCTCCCAGAGTTCTAGGATTAAAAACATGAGCCAACCCCCAGCCTCTACTTTAGCTCTACAACTTCTGCTTACCTGTTGTGCTGCAAATTCTTACCTGGTTTTGAGAATTCCCCAAAATGTAGTGTATACATGCAACATTTATTTATCTTTAAGATAATTAGTTGTTCTCTACTGTATTATGGCATGTTCTTAATGTTCATGACCTGATTTTACACATCAAATGTGTAATGTATATTTACTGGATTCTGATAAAAAGCCAGTGGCTAAAATTGTCATTGTTTAAATTTCTTTCAGCTCTATATAATCATTCAACTGAAGACCATTTGCAAGAGTGGGGCAAAAATATTTTATTCCCAGAGATCATCATAATAAGATATCAAGACTGTGGCTCCAAGAATTTAACAAAAAACTGAGAAAGGGTGTATGAGTGTGAGCAACAGAAATTATGTTACAGTGGAACTCTCCGCGGTAATAGAACAAGAGTTTGACGTCACCATGCTGACGCGGGGAACCCTTCAAACAGAGGTTAATAATCTAGTACCTGTCAAAATTCAAAATTGCAGCATCTTGGGTCCTTTAACAGCTCAACAAGGAGAAGCTAGTGCTGTTATTGGAGAGAAATGTTGGTTTTATGTAAATCAGGGCAAGTAGAGACTGAGCTACATCTCAGAAGACACATTATTATTCATCAGATTGACAAAGTGAAACCATTCTATTAGACTGACCAAGAATGGGAGACTGGTTTAATGGGGAGTGAGGAAGTGAGCTTAGATCTTTTATTTTCTTCTTATTCATTCCTATGTTCTTGTATTTATGTTCTTGTATCTCTTTTCAAACATCTTATTATTAGATTACAAACCCATGCTCTCTCTCTTCACAATTGCCAATTCCGCTCTTAATGTGTGAAACTTCTATGGAAGTTCCAGAAGAAAGGAATGAAGGAACTAAGCAAATGTCACCTCAAAATATGACTCCTTAGTATAAAGAATATTCTAAATTAAAGGCCATTCATGATCAGGAAGCATTGGAAGGGGCCTTTCCTCTATCTACATAAAACCTGAGTAACCTGATTGGGAATCAAAAGGCGCTACTGGATTTCTTTTCTGAATACGAACAGACCTGGGCCCAAATCATCTAAAACACTATACCTGGGTCAGGAGTGGTGGCTCATGCCTGTATTGCTAGCACTTTATGAGGCTGAAGTGGCTGATTGCTTGAGCTTAGGAGTTTGACACTGAGCAGGAGACCCCCATCTCTACTAAAAATAGAAAAACTCAGGCAAGAGGATTGCTTGAACAGTGTTGGAGGTTGCTATGAATTATGACACCGAGGCACTCTACTCAGGGCAACAACTTCAGACTCTGTCTCACCAAAAAAAAAAAAAAAAATTACAATATCTGCCTCTTAGGTTAATTTACAAATCAATCTGTCTCCCTCCATCTACACATCCCCCCTCTAGCAACAGCATGGTACACCTATACTTTCCACATTCTAGCCCCTCTTCTAAAAGCATCCATAAAAATCTCTAACCATCACTTAGATATTGGGCAATCATTCTTCTGGTTCCCAGGATGCTCATGGGAATAGGGTGAGTTTTGCCATGATCCCTACAATGGGTCAAAGTTTACCATACTTGTAAAAAAATGTAGGGGGAAACCAGTCCCCTTGTAGAGTGTTAAAATATACAGAAGGGAATTAGGCTGAAAGGGATGTAAATCCTTACACTCCTTTCATTTTTCATTTTTCCTAGGTTAGGAAAACAAAATCCAATTGCAATTTATTCTTATAAGATACCCATTGTGATAGGGCTGAATGTAGAACCCCCCAAAATAGAAACATTCTGTCTAGGAAAGAGTGTCAATCCCCATCCTGCCAACTCTCATATTTCTACCTGCCTTAACCCACCTGCTGACTTCTTAAGGTCAACTTCTTAAGAACAACTCTCATATTTCTACCCTCCAAAATAGAAACATTCTGTCTAGGAAGGACTGCCAATCCCCACCCTGCCAACTCTCATATTTCTACCCTGCCTTAACCCACCTGCTGACTTCTTTTTCATATTCAGCCTACTCACACCCCACTGGGCTGATCAAAGGCCATGTTCTCCACACAGAATCTGGACTCTGCTTCCTTTCATTCATATATCGGAATAACCTTTCATTTTCAGTCCCAAACCTCTGAGGGTGTTAGAATGATTGGTCTCATAGTGAAATAATACAAAAATTAGAGGGGAGATGGTAGGGAGATTGGTGTGCTCTCACTTAACGGACACAATGTAAGGTGTTGGCAGATGAACAATGGGTGAGGGGTACATCTGCAACAGGGACTTGACCACAAAACACAATGTCATCTAATCATTTCTACCCTCATATTAATCTGCAATTTACCCAAAGAGTGGAGATGCAAAAATAAAACAATTAACAAGTATGTGCATTGGTTAAATAACTATTTTGGGGACAGTGTCTCACTCACTTTATTGCCCCAGACTATAGTGCAGGAATGTCATAGCTCACAACAACCTGCAATTCCTAGGCTCAAACTGTCCTCCCACCTCAGGCCTCCCAAGTAGCTGGGACTATTAATGTACTACCTGTGGGAGGAAATTTCTGAAACATTACAGCAACTTCCCACTGGGGCAAAGGTGTTTAAACATTTTTCATTAAAGAAGAAAAACATGGGAATTTAGACCATTTTCTTGGAGAACAAAAAATTGATTTGAGAGAATGAATGGACCAGGGAGAAACAAAGGATCTTATAAATGATTATTTTAGAAATCTGAATGAATCTGAGAAGCAAAAATTATATTGAAGAAAAAACCATCCTCCAATAGTGGTTGAATATTTTATGTGCACAATTAACGAGGTAACAGGAAAGCAATACAGAGCAACTGTTTTTGTTTGGGTAAGAAGCTTTGCTTGTTATATAGGACATTTTATTTATTTTATGTATTTATTTTTAAGATTCTCAAGTTGTTGCCCTGGGTAGAGTGCCGTGGAGTCATACTTCACAGTAACCTGAAAATCCTGGGCTTAAGCAATTCTCTTGCCTCAGCCTCCTAAGTAGCTGTGACTACAGGGGCCTGACACAATGCCTGGGAAATTTTAGAAATGAAGTCTCACTCTGGTACAGGCTGGTTTTGAACCTGTGAGCTCAGGCAATCCATAGCTTGGCCTCCTGTGTGTTGGGATTATAGGCGTGAGCCACCAAGCTGGGATAGCCTGTTTTTTTACTTTTTTTGCAGTTTTTGGCCGGGGCTGGGTTTGAACCCGCCACCCCTGGCATATGGGGCCAGCTCCCTACTCCTTTGAGCCACAAGTGCCGCCCCAGTTTTTTTCTAATTTTAATAGAGACTGAGTCTGGCTGGGCACTGTGGCTCAGGCCTGTAATCCTAGCACTCTGGGAGGCCAAGGATAGTGGATAGCTTGAGCTCATGAGTTTGACACCAGTCTGACCAAAAAGCAAGACCCCATCTCTACTAAAAAAGAGAAAAACTGAGGCAAGAGGATTGCTCGAGCCCAAGAGTTTGAAGTTGTTGTGAGCTATCAGGTCATGGCTCTCTACCCAGGGTGACAGCTTGAGACTGTGTCTCAAAAAAAAAAAAAAAAGAAAAAATAGAGACTGGGGCTTGCTCTTCCTTACACTGGTCTCAAACCTATGAGCTCAGGCAATCCACCAGCCTCAGCCTCCCAAGAATTAGGATTACAGGCGTGATTCACCATACCTGGCCCTAAGCTACAATTTTTTTAAGAATTACTTTTTGCTCCTCAACATCAATTTAGCAGGAACCAATTTGAGTTTAACCAATCCAAACTAACAATTCTCCTCTGACTACATGAGGATTTTTGAGCCCAAGAGTTTGAACTTGCTAGAGCACTCTAAGGAGAGCAACAAAGTGAGACTATGTCTCAAAAAAAAAAAGCTTAAAAAGCCTAAGGTTAGGCAGATGTCTGTAATCCCAGCTACTCCCAAGGTTTAGACAAGAGAATTGCTGAGCCTACAAGTCTGAAGTTTCTGTGAGTTATAGCACCATAGCACTCTGGGTGGAGGTAGGGATGGGGGGACAAAGTGAGATTCTGTTTGAAAAAACAAAAAAAGAACTTAAATTAGAAGTATCTCTGGGATGTGCCTACCCCCCCCCCCGGTGCTAATGTCCTACCCTGGTACAAGGCCAGACTAGCCATTACCTGCCACTTCTGTTTTTTTTGAGATAGAGTCCCAGTATGTCACCCTTGGTAGAGTCCTGTGGTGTCACAGCTCACAGCAACCTCCAACTCTTGGGCTTAAGGGATTCTCTTGCCTCAACCTCCCAAGTAGGTGGGACCACAGGTGCCCACCACCATACCCCGCTATTTTTTTGTTTCAGGTCTCATTGTTGTTTAGGAAGCCCCGTCATTGTTCTCTGAAGCTGCCAGCCTCAGTGTACATGGCCGGTGCCCTGCCTACTGAGCTACAGGCACCACCAACCTGCCACTTGTCCTGGCTCCACATCCCTGCTTACCCAACTCAGCCCCATGGTCTCTTCTCCTTGGTGCGGGCCAGAGGAAGAGAAGAGGCTGGTGCTGTTCTCACCTATGTTCAATTTGGAGACTCAAATTGGAAGGTTGGATTAATTAGTGGGGGTCAATAATCTCTGGAGGTGGTGGATGTACTTATCAGACTTTGTGTACCTCTCAGAAACCTAGATCTCACACACACCCTGCCCTGTCCAGTCGCAGTAATCACATTGCTTATGTGTCTGTTCATCATTTGCAGAGTTATGTAACCAAAGTATTCAGGTTCCTTCTTGGAGGCCCATTACTTTTTGTTCAGTGTATGATTTCTAGAACATAGATAGGCATCTACCAAGCAGTGTGTGAAGTGTGTGTCTACAGGTAGACCCTTTCCTACTGAAAACGCAAACTTAAGGGAACACTTCTCATGTTTCCCCCCTCAAAAGATCAGAGTTCAAGCAAATCTTAAAACTCAAACTTTAAAAAATTGTTGCTTTTCACAACATAGTGCCAAAGGCAAAGAAGGAAGCTCCAGCCCCTCCCAAAGCAAAGGCATTGAAGGCCAAGTTATAAAAAGGCAACCACGGCCACACAAAAAAGAATATTTATACATCACCCACATTTTGGTGGCTGAAGGCTCTGTGGCTCCTCTGTGGGCAGCCCACATATCCCAGGAAGGGCATCCCTAGGAGAAACAAGCTTGGCCACTGTGCATCATCAAGTTTTCCCTGACCATGGAGTCTACCATGAAGAAGAGAGAAGACAACACACTTGTGTTCATTGTGGATATCAAACCAGCAAGCACTAAATCAAACAGGCTGTGAAGAAGCTCTGTGACACTGATGTGGCCAAGGTCAATACCCAGATCAGGCCTGATGGAGAGAAGAAGGTATATGTTCCACTGGCTGCCGATTATGATGCTTTGGATGTTGCCCATCAAATTGGGATCATCTAAACCAAGTCCAATGCTGGGTGAGGTGTCTCACACCTGTAATCCTAGCACTCTGAAGGGCCGAGTCCGGTGGATTGCCTAAGCTCATGGGTTGGAGACCAGCCTAAGCCATAGCAAAACCCCATCTCTAAAAACACAGCCAGGCATTGAGGCAGGTGCCTGTAGTCCCAGCTACTTGGGAGATTGAGGCAAGAGGATCTCTTAAGCCCGAGAAGTTTATTTTGCTATGAGCTGTGATGCCATGGCCCTCTACCAAGGACAACAAAGTGAAAATGTGTCTCAAAAAAGAAAAAGAAATAAAAAAATAAAAATATGAAGTCTAGCTGGCTAATTCTAAATACAGCATGGATGTAAAGTTTGTGTGCACTATAAATAGTATTTTAATTAAAATTGAAATTATGAAGTTTCAAGTTTATTAATTAATTTGTTTTTTTGGAGACAGAGCCTCACTTTGTCACACTCAGTAGTGTGCTATGGTGTCACAGCTCACAGGAACATCAATCTCTTGGAATCAAGAGATTCTCTTGCCTCAGCCTCCCCAGTACCTGGGACTACAGGTGCCCACCACAACACCAAAGTATTTTTTTGTTTGTGTGTTTTGTTTAGCAGGCCCTGGCCTGCTTCCAACCCACTAGCCCTGGAGATGTGGCTACCACCCTAACTACTGATCTACGGATGCCCAACCCGCCCTGAAATTTTAAGTTTAAATAGTAAACTATTGTAAATTACACACAAACTTTATGTTCACTCTGTATATAACTTTTCACCATAAACCACATATCAATAATTGTTAACGTGTTGTTTCCATGAGTGGAAAACATGTATTTACTTTGTGTTTATATAGAAACACATCTGTGGGCTCGGCGCCTATAGCTCAACCGGCTAAGGCGCCAGCCACGTACACCTAAGGTGGCAGGTTCCAATCCCCAGCCCAGACCCGCCAAACAACAATGACGGCTGCAACCAAAATATAGCCGGGTGTTGTGGCGGGCGCCTGTGGTCCCAGCTACTTGGGAGGCAGAGGCAAGAGACTCGCTTGAGCCCAGGAGTTGGAGGTTGCTGTGAACTGTGAGGCCACCGCACTCTACCCAGGGGGACAGCTTGAGGCTCTGTCTCAAAAAAAAAAAGAAAAAGAAAAAGAAACACATCTGTGTATATATATAACTGAAATTCATAAAAGGATATAATTTATGTTCAGTACTAAATACAAATATCCCTCAGGCAGAGCTGCATGCCAGAGAAGGCACAAAACTCTGTGTAAAAAGAGCTACAGAGTGTGATAGGAAAAGTCCACATTGTAGCTCAGCCCTTCCCCCGAGTTATACCACATACTCCTTTGTATAGCCCATTAGTTGGGAGCTTAAACATCTTCTGCATGAAGCTTCCTGCAATGCTAACACCCTTGAGGTGACAGGTAATTTCACCCTTCTCTGAACTGCCATAGATAGCCAGCCTTTGCTTTAACTCCCAAGGCCATTCATCTGTCTATAATGTTCCTGAGTTCTTTTTTTTTTTTTTTTTTTTTTTTTTTTTTTGACAGAGCCTCAAGCTGTCCCCCTGGGTAGAGTGCCATGGCATTACAGCTCACAGCAACCTCCAACTCCTGGGCTCAAGCGAGTCTCCTGCCTCCGCCTCCCAAGTAGCTGGGACCACAGGCGCCCGCCACAATGCCTGGC
>CAUYTI010067736.1:0-14088 GCA_963575145.1 Galago senegalensis
GTAAATGTTTTGACATAATGACTATGCAAATGACATGAAATTTATGTGAACCAGCTTGATGAAAGTATTTCAAAATGTGTGTGAAAACACTACACTGTACCCCATGTTTGCATTAATGTATACAGCTATCATTTAATAAAAAAAATTACAAAAAATAAATAAAAATTGTGTCCTAACTCTTCTTTGATCCATGTGTACTGTGGCCTTAGGCTGTAGCATCACTGAACAACTGAAGTTGATTTTTTATGACTATTGCCCTCAGTCTTCCTTCAGAGTAACCTTAAAGGAAGAGTCATGATAAAGAATGGGTGTTGGCTCAGCACCTATAGCACAGTGGTTATGGCATCAGCCACATACATCAAGGGTGGTGGGTTTGAACCCAGCCTGAGCTAACTAAACAACCATGTCAACTGCAACAATAAATAGCCAGGCATTCTGGCAGGTGCCTGTAGTCCTAGCTACTTGGGAGGCTGAGGAAAGGGAATCACTTAAGCTGAAGAGTTGGAGCTGGCTGTGAGCTGTGAAACCATGGCCTTCACCAAGGGTGACACAGTGAGACTCCGTCTCTTAAAAAAAAAAAAATAAAAAGGTGGATGTTAATCATGGATCTATAAGACAAGCTACAGAATGACAATCTTTGGAGGACAAGGAGTTTTCAGCATTTCCAAGCTTCTATGCCCTATCTGGTTCAAGGTTTGTGGTTGAAAGGCTGATGTATTTTATGAATAGCATTGTTTTTAAGCTGCTATGTATTGTTGATTTCAGATTAATATGAAAGTATAAATGATGAGGTTATACTGTTTGCGTTTCTTAAGTAAAGTTCAAGTTGTAGTTCAGCCCATCACCCAGGTGATATGCTGCATACACTACATTGTGCACCCTAAGTGTGAGCTTACCAATCATCCTTCCTCTTCCCCTTTCCCATTTGCCTCTACCTACCACCCCATTTAAATACAGTTGTGTTTTTCTCTCCTGTAGGTGTGTAGTTGTTAAGAACAATGTGTGAAACATTGTTTAAAGTGGATACAGACCTGGGGAGAGAAGAATGGGCATAGGCTGAGTTAAAATTTCATAAACACTACTGTATTTACTGAGGTTGGCAATTTTTTTCTTGAATAAATATTGGTCAGAAAATTGTAAGATATTGGTTCACTTTATCACTAAAGCTGATGATGACAATATTGATTTTGTGGAAGACTGAATTTACCAAAGCTCTCATGCTTCTGGAAGTCCCACCTCATGACTGCATTTATTTTTGCAAAAGTATCTTGTGAGGGCAGAAAGCTCAGCTGATGCTCCATGAGGGAGAAGAGAATAATTTTTTAGACCAAGAACAGGTTATAAATTTTATTTTAACTTAGAAAGGGAGAAGAGAAGGAATAAAAAAGGTAAAGAAAATAGGGAAAGAGAGGGAAAAACCATAGAGGTGTTGTGATATCCCAAAGGAAGAATGTCCACAGTTGTTGATTTTAAGGGGGAAAAATAATTTCAGGCAAATTTACAAGGTATTGTGCATGTGTATGTGTTTTTTTTTCCAGCAAGTTTGAAAACAGATATTATTATAGGTGATTCTGATCCTGAGGCCTGATGATCATAATCCATTATGCATTTCAGAACATATTCCAGGAGCATTTCAGAACAAATTCTAAAAGGCAGATTTAGTTAGAAAATCTAGCAATTGGAAAGGAAACTACTATTTACTTTAGCTTGCTGGGATCCTCAATGGTTTCTGAATAGAAAACTCTAGGAGCAGAGGGTGGGCTAGTCTAAGGAAGAAAGCAAGCAGAGACAGTGATTGATTTTTGACCTTACTGAAAAACTATGAGTTAATAACTTCTCTGTTATTTCACTGTAAAATCTGACCATCTTACAACTCTTGAGGACAAAATTTATTAATCTTACAAGTAAAAACCCTAAGTTTTCTATTGATTAAGTAGCTTTCTGTGGGTTGTTCATATACAGTTGGAATTGTTACTCAAAGTTATTACTGTTTATTAATGCAAAATATTGCATCCAATTTGCTTTGAAGAATGATTAAAATCCTGACATGCCCTCAAATTATTTCTAATGAACCTCACCTCCATGCTGTCATCAAATATTTTAAAAGAACAATGCAATCAGAAATCATTGGAATGTGGCTAACACAGAGTTTATGTTCATCTGGTTGTAGGTCTGATTTCTAGATGAAACTGAATGCTTCTATGTGCTTAAGTCAGGGTCTTCCAAATATATTTATCATTAGTGACTTGCCTATAAGTCAGTCATGTTCTAGACATGCATACATAGCTACTTAAATGAGTGAATAACCAAATTCATAGATGAAAAGAAATAAAATAGTGAATGGGACCCCTAGCAGTTTGGAACTTTACTTTCCCCATCAAAGAACAAAAATTTTGTGCTTGAGGATCCCGAAGTATCAGTATCAAGGGGCTGAGGGTGGGATAACAAGCAGCCAGAAAGCTGGTGGTATACTGTAGCCAGGGAAGAGATGTGAAAAAAACAGTATTATACAGTGTAAGGATAGAATTGATGAAGTAAAACAAAATGAAGATGGTTGCCAGAAGCAAGATGGTCTGAGTGGCTTTTGCCTCAGGGGAGAACCTGTGGGAAGTGCTGAAGGTGTGAATATGCCTCACTCTCTGGTGGTGTCTGTGTAGGAGGAGGACCATGTAGACACTGGCCCCAGCCATGAGTCCCATGAACACAACATCTGGGAAAGTCATTAGAATTGTGTAGATTACAGTAGAAGATAAGTCTGAATTTTTAGAAGAGCAGAGTCCATAATTCTGTGTCTTAGTAAAATTGTGGATATGCTGAAAGGCATGAACCTTTATAGAAACAAAGATATTTGTCCCAAGGTTGGAGATCCAGCAAAGAAAACAGGAGAAGCCAGTGTTCTTCAAACCTGTATCTTTGAGCTTCATCCACCCCTCAGTTCTAGGGCTGATGGTGATGGCCTGAAAACTGCTCAGGTGGCAAGTAGTGCAGAGAGTAAGGCCCCGGGCTATTCTGTGGATATAATAGACAAGTTTACATGCAATATTTCCCAGGATGTTTGTCACTCCCCAGATAAATATCATGTAAGGTATCCATTTGAAGAGAAGAACCAAGAGGTTGGCCACAGCTAGGTTGGTGAGGATCAGGTGTGTGGGTCTTGGTGTCAGGCTGGTGCAGGCTTGGAAGGCATAAGTTATGAGAAGAAGGGTGTTCCCCATAACCCCTATCACAGTCTGGACCATAAGCAGTAGCATCAGGATCAAATAACCAGCCATCGTTCTCATGAGATCATGACGAAGTTGTTCAGAAAAGAGCCTGAAGGCCACAGAGTTAGAATTAATAATTACAGCACTAGTCCCAGATTTGGTCCAATATTCCCTGTTATAAGAACTCCTGGCCTCTCACTGACTCCTTTTTCTGAGGAAAGAAGTTACATGTAGAGGGAACACAATTGCACATGAGATACCTTAGAACTGCCACACAGAGAAGCCAGACTGGCATTTTATTTTTTTTACATTCATATGGGAATGCTGGATGGCACAGTATTTCATTTGTTTCCTGAATCCTTCAGGGTGCATATCTAGGGCATTATCTACAAGAATAGCCTTATCTGTCATATCAAAAATGTCCCTGAAACACTCACTGTGTGCACAATAGGCTTTTAGTCTCTGAATATAAAACAATTGAATTTCTTGAATTGCTGTTTCTAAGGGCTCAGAACCCAGAGTGGGTGACACATATATGAAACATAACAATAAAAAGAGAAGCATGCAATGATTGGATGCATATGGTATTGTGAAAACAGGCATCAGGAATTTTAGCACTCTATGATAACAAGTAGAAAATTTATCATTTTTTTTTATCTTTAGGACATTTTCTAACAAATTAGTAAACTAATGTAGTATCTTATAAAATAATTTGAAGATAATCACAGAAACAAATTAATCTATACTCCATCTCAGTTATAATTGAAATTTTCTGAGATATCTATACATTTCAAGTGTACATTCTTTCATAACGTTCTCTGTGTTCTTACAAAATCTATATGTTTCATCAATCAGTAATAAAAACAGGACAAAATTTCCTTCTTACATAAGGAATTTTATGCATTCTTCCCTATTACTCTTGGGTCAAGGAATATAATTATACTGTAAACATGGCTCTAAGAAGATAATATAGCATGATCATGTGATATACATATCAGGAATGCAAGGACACATCAATAATATATAATCTAATGATATCATTTACTATCTTGACATTAAGAAAATTCAAATAAAAAGGAAAATACACACGAATGCCTACATAAATGCTGTCAAAAGCCTTTGACAAAAATCAACAGCATGGATTGAAAAAAAAAACACCGAAAAATATGAGAGTATGTGTTTATTTCTACACATTCTTTTGTGTATATATGATAGTGCTTCATTTGTGGTCTTCTTATTAAAAACTAATGAGGACTTTTATTTCAATTAATAATTGTTTTGTTCCATAAGTAGGAGTCAATGTCATTATACAAGAGAAAATAAATTATTATAAAAACTCAGGAAGACATAAAACTATTTTTGCATGACATGATAGTATAATTTAAAAAAGTAAAATAAAATGAAATAAAAGAGAAGTAATGTTAAAAATTAACTCAATTAATAAAAGAATTAAGTTAGCAAGATATAAAATTAATGCACAAAAAGCAGTAGCCTTCATATACACAAATAATAATTAATTATATAATGAAATTGAAAGGCCATCTATAAAAGATATCACAAGTTACGTTCAGAATTAAAACTAAGAAGAAAGATAAAATAAGGAAAACTCTTAATTCCCCTGGAGTGGCCCTGGTCAATGGAAGTCATTTCTCATTCCTGGACATGGTGTCAAACATCATAAAGACGCTGGTGCTCCTTAAGTTAACCTAAAAATGTAATGGACAGGTAAACATAAACACCACATTTTCTCTGGATCCAAATGAGTTGAATCAAATGTTAAATGGAAAATAACGTGCCAAGTTAGGTATGAAGGTATGAAAGAAGAGCTATGAGCTATTGAGCTGCTCTACCAGATGCTAGAGAATACTAAGATTCTCCATGTTAAAAGTGTTCCACCTGCACACAGAGAGACAAGTAGAACAGAAAAGTATCTACATTTTTAAAATAAAACCATCTATAGTCTTAGATAAAGACATGGATGAATTCCTTTGTGATCTCACTTGGGGAAAGACTTTCCAAATACAACTCAAAATCAAAAGACAAGGAAATATTCACAAAATTACAACAAAGAAATAAACAAAAAAAACATTTTTATGGCCAAAAATTGTAAGAACGCATAATTTCTGCTTCTGGTGTAGCTCAGCACATCCAATTGAATCAATGTACCTGCAAATCATAACCATAGACCTTGCACAAAATATAAAATGTGACTATCTTTAGAGTTCATCAGAATACACTAGCAAGTGAACAGAAACCGGCAGATCCTGGGGAGAGGAAAGTGAATTTTCTACTTTACAAAATGACTCTGATTCTGAGTCATTGGGGCTTGGTAACCCCCAAAGTGGGGACCCCCAAAGTGACTTAAGCCAAAATAGATCCCCATGGTCCCATTGGTTAAACAAACAAAAAAACTAAACTGAAGATAACTAACTGCAGAGGCTGCAAAGGAGAAAAGAGAAGAATAAGAGAGCTAGAAGGTGGAACCATAAATTTCAGGTGTGACATTTTTCCAAGTCTCTGGCAGATGCCTGAATATCCTCACAGATGCCAAGATGCTTGTGGGAGTCTGAAATAACTGAGATGTAACTTCAGAATATGTTTTTTTTGTTGTTTACTCAAATCAACTGTCTGCTGAAACAACAATAATCTATTCTTTATGTTATAAAAACATAACTGAATGAGGCCTCTACAATGTGTTAGAAGACAACCCAAATTACTAAATTGATAAACAAATAAGAAATGTGACCCATAGTCAAGGCAGGAAACAATAAATGTAGACTAAAGCCAAGATCAATCAGTGGTTAGAATTAGCAGACAATAATTTTAAAGCAGATTTTACAGCTGTGATCAAGAGGATAAGAAGAATAAATAGGGAGAAATAGTAAGTACATAGGAAATGAAACAAAAATTATAGAACCAAATAATAAACATTGGCAACAAAAAACAATCACTAAATTGACAGAGAAATCAAAGCTTAAAACAAACAATAGGTCTCACCCAGGTAAAAAACAAATTATAAAAATTGGACAATACATTAAAATCAGTTAGAGGAATTAGAAAACATCTAGATACAGACAGAAACTGTGTGACATTGCAATATAATAGTAAATATACATGTTGATTTCTTCCCCTGGTTCCTGACATAGAATAGATAAAACTCTTTCCGATATGTGTGTGAGGAGAATCTTTTGTTCTGATGTGGGTCTCTGACCCTGGTTCTCAGAACTTCTAAACTTTTGTAATTGCCTGAGTGGTATAAGCATCTGATGCAGGTCCCCTAAATCTTTTGGAATTTCCTGGGTGTTGAGAGCATCTTTGTCCCAATGAGATGACTCTTGGTGGTCTCCTGGGCAACCTCAGGGTAGGGGCTACTTATCAGGGGAGATAATCTTGAGATTAGAGGGTTGGAACATTCGACTCTACCCTCAATCTCCAGAGAAAAAAGAGCAGATAAAAGTTGAATCGATCTCCAAACTCCAGGGCCTTGATGGATCCCAAAACAATTATGATTGCATATTGGAGCTTTCATAAAAATAAAAAATCCAAATGGGGTTTGGAAAGCTGACAGATTGCTGAATACACATATAACTGCTTTTGAATGCAGATGGTCACACTCCTGTTGTAAGTCCCTGCAATGAGACTGACCCATTCTTTGCATTTTGATCTACTCATGCTCCCTTTTTAATGTTTTTCCTTCAGCACAAAGTGTAACAAGATTCACTTACCTTCTTCATGAAGAGACTTTTCTGTAGAGAAGCAGTGTGGGCTCCATAAAGAATAGTGAGACATAAAGATAGTATTCCTAAAATCCTGAAAAATAAAAGACAATCAATAAAAAATTATCCTGAATAAACAATCTCTCACACTAACCTTAGCCCTGATCATGCTCCACTTCTTCCATATTGAGGTACCTCCAGGGTCACCGACTGTAGAGCATGAGGAGGATTAACTCATGTAGATCATAGATCAAATCAGGTAGGGTGATTTAGGATTCCTTCCAGTCAAATTGTGGCAAAATGACCCCCTGGTACTGTTCCGCCAGTTGCAAATTCCACACTTGATCCTGGCTCACAAGGTATGGCCACTATAATCCATTGTTTCTGATAGAAAAAAAAAAGATACAAACAGTGAAATTAACTGAGAATTGACCACACGACACATAGGCTTCTGAGGGTGTTAAATATACCTATTCATTAATTCCTTGACATTGTGAATATCATTCTCACTTGGCAGATAATAACAATGAGACAGGCAGATGTTAAGTGTTTTCCCCAAAGGCTCACAGGTCACCAGTGATGAATGAGGCAGCTGGACCCAGTAATGAAGGGCCTAAGAGCCCAATCTTAGCTACTCTATTCTGCTAAAGAGAAATAGTTTCGGCAATGCCAGTCAAGCTGTCTAATGAGTTAGCTCCCCCCACCCACCCATGCTTAGTCTATATGGAACAATTTTTAAACTGACACCAGAAAGAAACACAAGACAAAATAACATAAAGAACCAACAAAAAGACCCTGAGCATTACAAATACTACAGAGGTGGACATCAGTTACAGATAAATATGAAAATGAAAATGAAATGTACAAGTATCTTATTGTATACTGTTTCCAGGCTCTAAGGGGTATGAAATCTCCTGGCTGAAAAGTGCTAGAAAAATCCTTGTATCTTGAAGGGTATTGACTCACAGATGATAATCAGAGAGGACACTGGAATTGGGAGAGACCCAGGAAACATGATGAAATGTGTGGAGAGGAAAAACTAATTGGAAAAATGGAAATGCAGATAAAGAAAGGGTGTGGTAGTAACAGTGCTGCAACTCTCTGTGTTTCTGAGCAAGTGCCTCAAGATCCTTTCAGAGAAAATAGCAGCCCATACTGTTTTTTGATGACGTTCTTGTTGGGCTTTACATCTGGGTATAGGAGTCACGTGTATGTTAATACTGAATTTCCAGTGTCAAATAATATTCTTATCTTATTGTACATGGAAACAAAATGATGCACAAATTAAAACAAAATTCTGAAAAACACAAATTCTTCTATAGGAACAAAGAGCAGCTCAATAAATTCCTGGTGGATGGAGTAGGGTGAAGCAGGAGAGAAGGCTACTCACAGACACAAGGAAATTGCAGGGACCATGGACGTATTCACAATTTTAATAATGGCAATAGTTTCATCTGTATATAAGTATGCCATGAATTTTCAATTTGTACACTTGTTCTTTAGAGCAAAATTAAACTGTGTGTGTATATATGTATACATATCATAGACACATATGTGTATATATATACATACACACATATACATGCACATACACACATATAGTAAAGGGAGGTAAAAAGGAAATCTAAGTATAGAGATTGTTTCTTAATTTTTGTCAAGGTCACTCAGTCCCAGTGAAGTGCACATCAAGTCCCTGATGCAGTGAGAGTGGCCCACTGACCATACACATCTGCAGCAGGTGCACTCTCTGGTGAGCAGGTGTGGTCCAGATGCTGTCTCTCTCACTCCACAGCATCCTGAGACAAACACACACACAGAGAGTAGAGGTATTCAGACCACTCCCCAGAACCTCCATATATCACCAGAGGGAAAAGGCAAATCATTCCAGTAACTCAAAGATGAGGTAGCATTTGGTTACAGTTGCTGCTGACTTCATGTCTACTTTGTTCCAAAGTACATTTTGGCCTGGAGTCAGGCAGAAGAGACCACTGTGATTACCTCCAGTAGAGGTTGTGTTGGCAGTGCCAACCTGTGTAATGTTCATAGACATTCTGTCCCTGTCCTTGGCTCCTGGTCTGGGAATCTGAGACACTGTCAGGGCTCCCAACTCCTATCAGAGCAGAGGCAGGATTGTGAGAACATTTTCCTGGCCTTTGTGGCTTTTCCTTTCCTTTACATATGAGTGTAAAGTCCTACCTCTCAGTAGAAAAGAAAGGACATGATGTCACAATCCCATGATGACCTACACTTATGCAGATACTCATGCGCAATCTAGGTTCTGAAATCTGCCTGAGGGTCACCCTGGAGTTGTGCATGTCTGTTTGCACAGGAGTGACTGTAGGGAGCAGGGACTACACACAGCCCAAGAACCTGGACATTTTCTTTTAACTCTAAATACCAAAATGTCTCCAATTCTGAGTCCAAGCCAATGGACAGCACCACACTATCAGGAAAGAGCAGGTTAGGACACAGGCTGACCTCAGCCTCAGCAATTATCTTCCCCTATGAATCCAAATGACTATGAAAGTTCCCTGCCTGCTGTGGGGTCTATGTCCTCCACTCCCCTTGACCCTTCAGCCCAGAAGCAGCACAAAACACTCACCAAGGAAGAACTCACGGCTGGAACAGGCAGAGGCATCATGGCTATCATTAGACACTGGTCATCTCGAGCCTAAGCTGTTATGGGTCTTGCTATTCCCTGACTTCATCTCTCCCCAGAGCTGCAATTACCATGTCATCTGCAAGGCATTTCTGCAAAGGGACCACTTTACGCCTGGGAAGAAGCTGTAAATATTTGTTCCAGGAAATGTCAGCAGGTCCTGGAGATTTTTCAGATCTGAACTAATTTTCATCAGTTACAGCTGTGAGGAAAAGTTTCCCCAGGTTGCTTCAGTCCACTTTGTGTCCAAGGGAGGCTAGAGGGTAGACAGGACCTTGTCAGCACTGCACCGGGAATGATTCATCAGGAACTGAAAAGTGGATTCTCATTTTCAAGTTCTGCCCCCACTGAGAGCCACAGTGATGCCATCTCTCATATTTGTACTTCACCCTTATCTCTGGTGTTTACTGTTAGTGACATAATCTCTGACTGGTGTGAGGGCTGACCTGATGTTGGAGCAGTGTGACAGAATACTATTCTCACATACTTTAAGGGGCCTGAGGAATTCCTGGCAGTCCATGCATCCCTCAGGCCATTCCCAAATTTGAGTTTTGAACGTTCATGGATACCAGGTAGCACACAACAAAAATGACTCAATTTGCCATTTCTATATGTGCCTCTACCATAATTATTGAGTCTTTACTATGTATAATCATCTGATGCAGGTCCCCTAAATCATTTGGAATAAAGGAGTAATGATGCAATTCCCGTAGTTCCACTTTCTCTTTCTTTCCTGCTACTTCTCAGGATTATTAAATTTTTGTTTGTTTCCTCATATATTTTAGGTGTGCTTATTCTTTTAATTTTATTTATTAAAAATTTTTTACTACATCATAACTGTATACATTAATGCATTTATGGGTTACAATGTGCTGATTTTATATACAATTTGGAATGCTTATATCCAAATGATTAACATAGCCTTCACCTCACTTACTTACTTATTATGTTAAGACATTTATACTCTTAATAGATCTGATGTGTGCCTTTGAAATATGCACCATATTAAAGTCCAAGTGATTGCCCTTCCTCTACCCACCCACTTCCCTCCCTTTCCCTCCCTCTCCTCTCCTTACCTCTCCCCTTGACTAAAATGATGAGATTATTGTTCTTTCTCTCCCTATTTCTTTCTCCAATTCCTTTCCAAATCTATTTAGTCTATAATTTCTACATTGTCAATATTTTAGCACTTATATTAGGGTCTAAAACTTAAATTTCCATGGTTAACAAGATTCTTATTTATTAAGAATTCTATTGTTAAATGAATTCCTGACTAGTGGTTTTGGGAGAAGTTTTAGAGTAGATTAAATTTCCTATAGTCCAGTGTTTACAAACACACACATTTCATTCTGTTGTTTTGTTAGTATTGGAACTAATTTCCCCTTCAATATACCTTTTCATTCTTATTTTTGTGTTATGGTCTCCTGTTGTGGTCAATCTTTTTGTAAGTTATTCTATTATTTTTTTTTAATTAGGGTCTTGATTTGTTTCCCAGACTGGACTTGAATTCCTGGTCTCAAGCAATCCATACAGCTTTGCCTCCCTAGTAGCTGCCACTGTAAAGACAAACACCACTGCACTTGATGGATTCACAATTTTTATAAGAAGTTAGAGAAGCTGTGGCAGCAAGCCATGCAGGTAACCATTCTTGGTAGAAATAACAGCATATGCAAAGGCTGTGAGGTAGCAATGTACAGTGCCAGTACCTCTTAAAAACTGGGGAACCTGCTACATGTAGTAGAAGACCTTGCTCTGGTCTTCCTTTGGCATTGACTTTTTCTAAAGGAAGGAAGTCTATACCATGGGCAAGGGCATAGGCAAGGGCATGCACCTAAATACCCTAAGACTAATGGGTGGTTTTAAGTAGCAGCTTATAAAGGGAAGTCAAAGAGCTGGACATCTGGACTCTGTTTGCTTCCTCTGGTTAGGGACTAAGCAGGATCTGAAATGAGAAGAAAACATGTGACTGCTGGGCATCTTTATTAATGTGGAACCCTGTTAGTCATTACACATGATTGGTGGGTTTTGAGCAGTGTGTGAGCATCATCTGACTGGTATTTTAATAGGATTGCTTTGATGTTGTGTTGATAATTGACAGAGGCTAGGGGAGATACTGGCCATAAGATGGATGAGTCCTCTGCTCTGGTCATTCCAGAGACAGACCACAACAGTATAATGTTTGGGGCCACAGACAGTATCTGTGGGGAGATAAAGTGGCATTCTGGATAATGCTAGATGAACTGCCAATCTTTGCCAACAGATATTATGAGCTATGGGGGAAGAGAAAGGAGTAAATATTTATTCCAAGTTCTTTCAGTCTGAGCAACTTGGATAGCACTGCAGGTTGTATTCCTGGGGAAACAAATTTTGAGATGGCCATTAACTTTCAGGGTGTTTATTGTGGTGGTTCCTGTGTAGTAAAACCTGAAAAGTAGAGGAAGGAAGCAGAACTGAGGAGAGGGGAGATTGTCTTAGTCTATCTGGGTTTCATTGTGGGTATAGTAAATTACCACAGATACAGTGGCTATGCAATATTTATTTCTCATGACTTGGGAGATTAAGAAGTCCCAGACAATAGAGCTGCTGGATTCCTTTCCTGTGTGTGCTGTCTTCCAATAATGTAGACAGCTGCCTTCTCATAGTATCCTTACATGGCAGGCAGCACAAAGAGGCAGGAAACTGTCTCTTGTCTTGTCTTTTATTTTTTATTTTTTTATTTCAGACTCCCTTATTCCATGAATATTTACAGAACATCAACTGTAGGCAAAACATTGACATAATCATTGAAGATAACATTGGGATAAATATATCAATTTTATGAGGAAACAAACGCATTATCTACAAATAAATTATGAGATAAGTGTACTCATTACCACTACTCTTAGTAAAGTTGAAGATTCTAACTAGTAAAATTATAACTTAAAAATCCCAATGGTTTGTAAAAAAAATACAAATTTCATTACTTTCGAGTTACCAAGTTACTTGCAAGTTACCAAAAACAATAGAAAAATTCAGCAATGTAGCTAACTTCAAAATAACTATACAAAATCAATTATATTCCTATATAAAAATAATTACAAAATAATATTAAAAAAAGAAAGATAGCATTGTATCAGCAACCAAAATAGAAGTACCTATCAATATAGCTTTAACAAGAGCTGTGCAATTTTTTTGAATACATAATCATTTACTACTTGTTTGTTACAAAATACACAAGACAAAATACAAATGGCAAACAATCTTTTCCTTATTATGTTTTTACCAAAGTCTAAAAAAAAATGACTCATATATATAAATAAAACTAAAAAAATAATTTCTAAAAAAATAGCAGGCCACACCAAGTCTTACAGACAGTAGAAATAGAAATACTTCAAAATCATTCTACTTAGTCTGGATACCCCTGATAGTAAAATTAGAAAAATGTATTATTATAAAGGGGAAATTATAGACATATTTCACTGATGAATAAGGATGCAATATGATAAACAACATATTGACATGTTGAATTAAAAATTGATGTTTAAGTAATATATGTTGATCAAAATTAAATCCAGTTTGTGTGAGAATGTCATTTTTTTTTTTGCCCACACCCCCTCGCTCCTTCTCTGTCTGATCTCCCCTTCCCCCATGCCCCATCATGTCTTTAATTGTCATTAATTGTCTTCTTATCAAAGTTGAACACATAGAATTCTTACTTCTCCATTCCTGTGATGCTTCACTAAGAATAATGTGTTCCACCTCTATCCAGGTTATTACAAATGCTGGAAAAACTCGATATTTTTGGATGGCTGAATAATACTCCATAGTGTACATATACCACAGCTTACCAATCCATTCCTGGGTTGAAGGACATTTAGGCTATTTCCACGTTTTAGTGCTTATAAATTGGGCTGCAATAAATAGCCTAGTACAAGTGTCTTTATAGTAAAAGGTTTCTTTTTTTCTTCTGGATAGATGCCCAATAGTGGGATTGCAGGATCAAATGGGTGGTCTTGGTTGAGTTCTTTAAGATTTTGCCATTCTTCCTTGCAAAAAGTTGTATTAGTTTTCAGTCCCACCAGCAATGCAAGAGCGTTCCTCTCTTTCCACATCTGTGCCACATCTGCAATTTTGAAATTTTGATATAGGCCATTCTCGCCAGGGCTAGATGATATCTCAGGGTGGTTTTAATTAGCATTTCTCTAATAATTAGAGATGCACATCATTTTTTCATATAGTTGGTAGCCATTTGCCTATTGGCTTTAGAAAAGATTCTGTTCATATCTCTTCCTCATTGATGTATGGGGTTGTTGGTTTTTTTCCTGTAGATTAATTGAAGTTCTGTGTAGATCCTGGTTATTAGACTTTTGTCAGATTCAAAATATGCAAATATTCTTTCCCATTGAGTAGGTTGTCTATTTGCTTTGGTTATTGTCTCCTTTGCTCTACAGAAACTTTTCAGTTTCATAAGATCCCATTTGTTTAGTATTGCTGTTGTTGTTTTTGCCATGGCAGTCTTCCTCATAAAGTC